>CAUYPK010024099.1:0-21346 GCA_963574355.1 Loris lydekkerianus
TCCAGGCTCTCCTGTGATGATGTCACTATCAATCGCCTTTACCAATTTGCTGGGGGCTGGACTTTGCTAGGATCTGACCTTGTCCTCATCTTCCTCTCCTATATCCTCATCCTGCGAGCCGTGCTGAGACTCAAAGCAGAGGGTGCTGTGGCCAAGGCCCTAAGCACATGTGGCTCCCACTTCATCCTCA
This sequence comes from Loris lydekkerianus, assembly GCA_963574355.1. NCBI lineage: Eukaryota > Metazoa > Chordata > Mammalia > Primates > Lorisidae > Loris > Loris lydekkerianus. The sequence goes on from CAUYPK010024099.1 coordinate 191, forward strand.
TCGTCTTCTTCAGCACCATCCTTCTGGTCTTCGTCCTCACACATGTGGCTAAGAAGAAGGTCTCCCCTGATGTTCCAGTCTTGCTTAATGTCCTCCACAATGTCATCCCTGCAGCCCTTAACCCTATCGTTTATGGGGTGAGAACACAGGAGATCAAGCAAGGCATCCAGAGGTTACTGAAGAAAGGCTAGTAATAAGGGCAACTGAATCTCTGAATTTCTAAAATAGAATGATTTTTTAAATTATTAATGAGTGAGTAGGCTGAAACTTTTATCTATAATCTCAAACTTATTGATATTATTTTCTAAAACTTCAATTTCACTTTGTTTTCTTTTCTTTCAGCCTTTCATTATAAATATCTATGGCCCTTTCTTCTTTATTTCAATGTTCATAATCCTATTTTGTCTAAACAGTGGCATTCCTGAAGGAGGTTCTACAGTGAGAAATTTATGTTCCTGAGCACACAACTGTTTACATTATATGAATGCTATATTCTTAAAAATACACTTCAGGTATTTTATGTATTGTATTGTATAATGTATCCTTATTCTTGTTTTCACAAAAGGGAATATATTGGAGAAAAATATAGCAGTTGAAATTTTAGTCCTGAGTGATGGGAGGTTGTTACCATTTCAGTTAGATCTTTTTCTCTTATTCTTCTACAGCATCATTATCTTTATCAGTCTGTCTCTATTTCTTACTCTTCTCTTTTTCTCTGTAAGACAAGGTAAACTTTTGTAATATGCACTACAATTGGAAATAGTGTTCCTTGATTGCTCATACATATGACAATTGCCAACATGCGTTCTTAGCTATAAGAGACCACTAAATCCTCCTCCTCATTACATCTTTACTTAGGGCACTTATCTTTTAGATCCAGGATGCCACATATAATAACACATATGAGATGCAAACATAGCTTCACTTATAAGTCAATGGATTTTTAGGACTGTCAGATATTATTCAATAATAATACTGAAATATGAAATAGCCTAGCTGAACATTATTTTCTCATTTATTAGATTAGTTCCTAAGTACATCCTGTGTCTTGTGAGTTCTTTTATTAAAAGATACTTAAACGAAAAGAATAGCACATTGTTGTTGCTTTGAAGGGCTCAAATTTTGTTTGGAAAGAATACAAACATGAGTACCAGGAGTGTATTGTTTTCAAGTGGAGAACAATGAAGGTTGAACAAGGTCCAAGGGTGGGCAGTAAGATACTTGGCAACCTAAGAATTCACTGAATAGAGAGGTAAAAGGGTCTGCGTAGAAGGCCTTGCACAATCACAGACAGAAAAATGTCAGGTTCCTGCTTGAGAGCAGTCAGGTCATCTCACTGGCCTCATCTCACTGTGTTTTATATTTTCACATATTACTTGAAAATAGTGAACAATTCATTCTAGAATATTCTTTCTGGATAAAAGATATTGTACTTCAATAACAACCTATAAATTTCATGATTATTTTTGACCCTGAAAGAAAACCCTTGCAATAGTCTAGCATGAATCTACACCCAAAGTCTTGCCCTTTCAAGCTTAACTGAAAGCCCATGGGATTAAACCTGCGTCTGAAAAACTTTGTATTTGTTCTATTTATTCATATTGCAGTTAAAAACAATGAATTAGTATTTAATTTCTTCACTCCTGGATATCCTATGAGCTACAAGTTGAAACATAACTTTTTACTAACATACAGAAAGCAATTACTATGCTAGGCCCAATGGCTCAGGCCTATAATCCTAGCATTTGGGGCAGGGGAAAAGGTAGGAGGATTGTTTGAGGTTAAGAGTTGGAAACTAACCAGAAATAAAATGAGATACTATTTACATGAGTAATTAAACAAATAGATAAATAAATAAAATTAAAAGCATATAATCTATAATCAACCTTCTAGTCAAGATTTTTCAAAAGTGAAATCACAAAACATGAGAGTAGAAATGATGACTCAATACTAAGACATCCACTTTCCAAAATATTTATCAAATAATTAAATCATTACTTCAGCATTTCCAGCATAAGTGCCACATGGACAAAGCTAAAACTATGGTTCAAAAGCAGGTAGAACTGGCTGTGTGCAATAAAGTGTAGGAAAAGAGAAGGAACCCAAATCCAGAACTAGAACACATTGTTTCTCGTCAGTCAGTGTGTAAAAACTTTCCTGTCATTAACAAAGTACTTATTCATATTTTCCAATTGTACAATTTTAAATCTTTAATGTCGTGACCTCTATTTTGTGTATATGAAGAGATCACTTGTAGTGCCATATCATTTTAATAAATACTTTTATTCTTGTAAGAGTGGTAACCCAACTACAGCCCAAGATGAAGGGGAAAGTGGAGGAGGAGGGGAGGAGAGGAGATGGCTGGGTGGAGAGAGGGTAATTGGTGGGACCCCACTTATGGTGAATTTTACAAGGGTAATGTCAAATCTACTACATTTAGAGTATAGATGTCTTAACACAATAATTAAGAAAGTGAGGTGAAGGCTATGTTAACCTGTTTGATGAAAGTATTTTAAGTTGTATATAAAACCAGCACATTGTATACCATAAGTGCATTAATGTACACAGTTATGATTTAATAAAAAAAAAAAAAAAAGAGTGGTACTGCATTTTAACTTGAGATTCCATAAACCGGATGGTGTTTAGTGAAACAAAATGTACTTGGTAGAGATTGACTGAATTAGTTGCCTGTAGCTCACAGGGGTAGGGCACTGGCCCCATATGCCGGAGGTGATGGGTTCAAACCCAGCCCCGGCCAAAAACTGCAATAAATAAATAAAAATAAAAAAATAATTAATTCATTAAGCCTTTTCTATGTATCAGCCATTATATCAAAGTTGCATTAAAAAAGTAGTCTTGGCCACAAAGAGCTCAAAGCACAGTAAGAAAGGGGGCAACAAGATGGTGAAATGTGGATTTGGGAGCACATACAGTTGAAATGAGGCTTCCTGAAGACAGAGATGATCAATGTGAGCATTGTTAATCCTTAAAGTCGACTCTGTAACTGAATTCTTTATTAATTATTTCGCTTATTTCAGAATAAGCGAACAAAAGTGGTACACAAGTTTGGATACATGAATTGCTTTCATGAAGTTTGAGTTGAAGATATAAGTGTGCCCATCACCTAAATAGTGTGCATTGTACCAGCTGGTGTGCATTTGCCCCTCCCCCTTTGCCCCATCCTACCTGCTTACTTTGTGATTCATTACCATATGTGCACCTGGGTGTTGATCAATTAGCTCCAATTTAATAGTGAGCACCTGTGGTGTTTCTTTCCCAGTCTTATGACACTTCACTTAGAAGAATAGGCTCCAGCTCCATCCAATTGGTTACTAAATGTACTATTTGACTTTTTATGGCTGAATAGTACTCCATAATATACATTTACCATGTTTTACTAATACAATTATGAGTACTTCTGTTTATTCTACATCTTTGTGATTGTGAGTAATAAACATTTCAGTGCATGTGCCTTTTCTTATATAGAATGACTTTTTTTTTTCCTTTGGGTAAATTCCTAGTAGCAAAAGGACTGGATCAAATGGTAGGTCTACTTTTAGTTCTTTGAGGTATTCCCATAAAGACATTCATAGAGGTTATACTAGTTTGCAATCCCACCAATAATATATAAACATTCCTTTCTCTCCACATCCGTGCCAGGGTCTATTGTTTTGGGACTTTTTGATAAAAGCCATTCTCACTGAAGTTAGGTGATACCTCATCGTGGGTTTGATTTGCATTTCCCTGATGATTAGAGGCACTGAGCATTTTTCCTATATTTATTGACCATTATCTCTTAGCACTCAGCTCCCTCAAACAATGAAGAAAATACTACATTTTAATAAAAATAACTGAAGGAGAGCAGTGGAATGCATCAAAGAAGTAAAAGAAATCCTAGTAAGCACAGAAACTTGTGATGGCTTCATGGAAAAATGGAAGAAAATGCAACTCCTCTACCAGTCCACCCCCCCAGCCCCCCAAATCAGGATCATTTGGGAACCAGGTGGGAACTCCTCCCTATGGTAAGGAAGTAAGCAAAAAGAACCCAGCAATCCCAGTTAACACTCTGGACACCTACAACATTACCATTTTTGTGCTCACAATCCAAAATAGTCAGAAGACAAAAAAATAGCAATTAGTTGTCTAATGCATTTAATGGTCCATCAGCCTTTTTCTAATGATAGTCAGGAAAAACAGGACCTGTAGCATGTCCTGGTGAGTATCATTTGATATATTCCATCATCATCCAGGAAGGGAGACTCTCAAGAAATAATGCTTGTTCTGTGAATGGAAGGGACAATAAAATATAAGTTTTCTCAGGAAAACATGGAATTTTCTTCACCTTCTGTCAAAAGATTTGAAAGACTTGCAAGAGCCCTTCTGCAAACATTTTGTCTGTTGACTGTTAGGGGAGACTGGGAAGGAGAATCTTGCTGGGCTGGAAGGAATTTGATGCCATTATCTGCAAGTATGCACACTGCCAATAAAAAGAGAGGCTGCCAGAGAGTCCAATTTGTGTATTTCAGGATCCTCTTCATCTTTTGAAGCCCTGGTTGTAACAATGGCCAAAATGAATCAGGGTTTACACAATTATAGGTGTTTTTTACAAAACAGAAGAGTTCGTAAGAACAAATTTCTAAGAAATTATGCTTTGAAAATGTAATAATATAAAGTGAGTGCTTTAATAACTCTTGAGGAAAACTAAATCAATATTATTCTTCAAACAGACTTCTTCTCTTGTCAGGATATTTTCCTTTTCATCATTTCATGCCACATCTCATCCCTGAGCTAAGGAGTTATATCTAGAATGGTGTTTCTCTACAGATGCAGTAAGAAGACTCTGAAGACTCAGCTCAGGGATTCTGGGATATCCCTAGACGTCAGGATGCTCTCATTCAATATAAAGTTTTTCTCCATGTGACCAGGTAGCCTTGGGACTCAGGATTGAAAGGGAACTCAATCACCATCTTTAAGATGGGCTCCTGCTGCAATCTGCTTCAAGTAAGGGCTGGGAGAGGAAATATTAGAAAATTCAGAATGACTGAAAAGATGAGAAGCTACAGAGAAGAGAGTAAATGAAGACATAGGGGGTCAGAAGCTTCTGCTTTGCTGAGGAATTATCTCAAGCACTATTTTTTCACAGAGTAACACAACAGAACATGTGGGATTAGTACAGACAGCCACAGGTAAGGACAATGATATACCAATGGTTATATGCAGAATCTCTCTCTCTCTCTCTCTGTCTGGTATGTGCTCCCTTGCTCAATCTCTCTCTCTCTTTCTCTCTCTCTCTCTCTCTCTCTCTCTCATGTATACACACACACAGAGTCATATCGCATGCTGTTTAAAATGAGAATGCCACAAATAGTCTCGCAGCAGCATGGCCACACCTGTTCTCAATAAGAGTGGAGATGGCCTGGCGTGGTGGCTCACACCTGTAGTCCCAGCGCTGTGGGAGGCCAAGGCGGGTGGATTGCCTGAGCTCAGAGGTTCGAGACCAGTATCAACAGCAATGAGCCAGAGTAAAACCCCATCTCTAGTAAGAACATCATAAAACAGCCAGACGTTGAGGTGGGTGTCATGTAATCCCAGCTACTGGAAAGGCAAGGGGACAGAGAATAGCCAGAGGAAGAACATCTAAAAAAAAGAAGAAAATGAACAACAAAAAAAAAGTACTTCAAATGAACGAGCAAGCTGAAATTAAAAATAAAAAAAAATAAGAGTGAAGATTATTCTAGCTATCAAATTGATGTTTTGAGAGAGAACCAGGCCCAGTGACTAAGTTTGTTGTGTGGCTCATCTTAAACAGAAAGATGCTATTGCAGACCACAGTCATAAGTGTATGTATGTGTTGGAGGTGTAACATGTCAATATCCAAATAAAATTATACAGGTATTATCTATGTACAATTTTATTCTCTCTCTCCATCAATGTCCAAGTGAACTTAGACGTTGCCAATTGTAACTTGGTTCCATGTGTTTCTAATACTTTGTGGAGCCATATTTAAGCCATTTTTACTGTAAGCACAATACCCCTGCTCAACTTGTTCTTCTGGCCTCCTCCTGGAAGAGGAGGAGGCCACACAATTATCTCACAATTATGAAAGAACTCAGAAGAAGGTAATTATCCACTCTCAGAAACTGCTTTGGTCCTACCGGCCTTGGGAAAGCTGTTAAGAATGTGGGAGAAAAATTGTTTTCTTTACAACTGAACCATATTTTTTAGGCTTATATCCATAAAAATATATAGATTAAGTATAATGTCTGCCCTGTGCCAGTCCTTCACTTTGCACTCTTCAGAGCCATCCCCCTTTCATCTAATCTTACATGCACTATGACTTAATTATAAATAATGAACTTGTTATAACAAAGTAACTTATTTTTATTTTCTGCCAAAAGAAAAATTATTTTAGCTTTCAAGGGCTAAAAGCAAAATAAAATTCCATGAAGCATTAATAAAATAAATAACTACTATTTATTGAGAATCCCCTATGTACTAGCACCTATAAATGCATTAGTCTTATTTATCCTTAAATAAAATATATTGGGTAACATTTATCATTTTACTTTTACAGGAGAAAAAAATATGACCTACATAGATAAGGAATTTGCCCAGGAGTCTCAACCTAGTAAATGGCTTAGCATGATTTCCAGCTATGTCTGAATGGTTTTAAAGTCTATAAAATCAATTGTGGTATTCTGCTTGTCAGCAGAAAAAAAAATGACTAGCAAAGGAAAAAAATACACATATACAAGTAAAAAATTTGAGCATTGGTAGGCACAATAAGGGAGAGATCATTATTATGTTTATTTCTTGAACTCTTGGGACATGGTCTGTGTTGATGTGAATCTCTAGAAAGGATCAGTTTAATACCTTTCCCTCAAGAAATCATCTTGAGATTGTTGGCTATATACTGTCTGCTACATTTGTGGCACACAGCTGTGGCACAAAGAAGGCAAGAATTCAGGACAAAATTGTCAGGGTGTGGATGTCCTGATGGCTTAAACTATATTATCAGAGTCCTCTCTGCCACCTACCTACACGGGAACTTTTCTCTCAGGCACCAAAGTATCATGTTATAGCTTCTCTCAATACTGAGCTGATGTTGTTTGATTGCAAATCTCATGACTCATCATACTAGCTATTTTCTTAGACTCTTTTCAAGTAAAGTCACAAAAACCACCAGCCTCTTCGTTTTCAGCCTGACTTCTTCCCCACAACACTGGCAAACTCTGTGCTCTTCTTTGAATTTTCTCTCCAGCTTCTCTGAAAATATGAAATGCTCTTTTTCTTCTCATACAGAACAGGGGGTTAATAACCACTTTGCCTGTCATTTCTACTGTGCAATAACCACCCAGAAAAGTTACAGAACAACTTATCTATGCAACCACATACAACACAAAACAGACTTTTCTCTCTACTCCTCTCTCCAACAACCCCCCCCCACTCACACTTTTACACATCTAATATAATCCTCCAAACCCTGATTCAATTAAATGCTGAAAAACTTGGAACCAACACTCATATGGTAGTGTTGAGGGTATTAAAACGATTGGTCCCAATTCTTTGCTTCTGGTTGCAGCTAGTCTCTTAGTAGAGATAAGGCCAAAACACACATGAGTATTATACAGTTCAGGTTATGTTAGTTGCTATAGAGTGGCACGGTGTCCTTAGGGACACAAATACATAACATCAGGTAATTGTATTATTTTCAAGTGATCAGTGATGGTTCTTTAACATTTTGATTTCAGTGTGGTTAAAATTTGCTAGACATCTGATCTGTTTATATCTGAAGCTATGCACAATTATAGGACATATGAATATTTTTATGTTAATCATGGATGTGATAGATTGTAAGGAAGACAAACATAATTTGGATGATAAGCAAAAGGTATTTTTTTTTTTTTGGAAGACTATCAAAGAATTGCAGAATAAAGAAAATCTTGAAAAAATGGAATTTGAAACTAAGATTGTTCATGAAGATACAGAAGCATCAAAAATAGCAATCACCTATAGTAGAAATATACTGGGAAGGTTAGTTGAGTCAAGGAAAATTCTAAGAAAGGCCATATGATTAACCATCCTTGTATGATGACATTGTATAAGATCCATGGGACAAATCCCTATATTTATGGCATAACAAAATACAGAAACTTTTCTGGGTGCAGTGGCTCATGGCTATAATCCAACCACTCTGGGAAGCCAAAGTAGGCAGATCCCCTGAGCTCAGGAGTTTGAAACTAACATCAGCAAGAGTGAGACCCTGTCTCTAAACTTAAGTCCAAGAGTTTGCAGTTGCTATGAGCTATGATGATGACACAGCACTCTACCCAGGGCTACAGAATGAGAGACTCTGTCTCAAAAAAAAAAAAAAAAAAAAAAAGAAGGCGGTGCCTATGGCTCAAAGGAGAAGGACACTGGCCTCATATACTGGAGTTGGCAGGTTCAAACATGGCCATGGCCAAAAACCACAAAAAAAAAAAAAAAAAAAAAAAAAAAAACTATATAGAAAATTGTAGAGGGTAGTAGTTCTCAACTTAGACTAGGAAACTTAATCACTTCTAAAAATTATTAAAATACCCAGAGAGTTGTGGTGTCTGTGAATAAAGCCATAACATTTATAATATAAACTATTAAAGCAATTAAAATTTAATAATTTTAGAATACTAAGAAACTCATTATACAAAGCATAGACCCTGTTGATTAAAGTAACTATATTTTTAAATTACTTCTAAGAATGTTATTTTATTTTACAAATCTCTTTAATTTCCTGTTTAAGATAATAGAGCTGGAATCTCATATTTACATCATTAATAAGGGCATTTTATCTACTGTGATAATACCTCATATAATCTGTGTAAAACTTCATTGTGTACTTATGTGTACTTAATATTTTCTGTTATCATAAAAATAGTTTTGAGCTTGTGTACTTCCAGAGACTCAGGAAACTGGAAATCCCAAGACTTTACTTTGAGGAACCCAGGATATGGTAATATCCCCAAAGTAAACAAAGGCTACTTAAAAAAGTAAAGGAAGGGAATGCCACAATGAAAATATGCATTGCATTGTGAAATATTTCCAGTTCTTTCAAAGACTTCATAAATTAGAAAAAATAGAGCCAGGGACTAACTTGTCTATGATGGATCTCAGAACAATATCCTGTATCAAGAGACTTCCTCAATTACCCTTTGGAAAGAAGGGAATTGTTAATGTTTATAAAGTAACCACTTAAACTATCACCTCTACATACTGATTAGTTTCTTTCCATCTCTCCAGGGCCTTGAAAAGAGAAGATCTTTAAGACAGTGAGATCCTGCTTTCAATGTCACTTGCTGGGAGAATGTCTTCAATCAATCATACCCAGTTCCATCCCCCTTTCTTTCTCTTGCTAGGAATACCAGGACTGGAAACTTTACATATCTGGATTGCTTTCCCATTCTGTATTGTGTACCTGATTGCCCTTGTGGGGAATGTCACCATTCTGTATGTAATCAAGGCTGAACATAGTCTCCACCAGCCCATGTTCTACTTCCTGGCCATGTTGTCCATGATTGATCTGGGTCTGTCCACATCTACTATCCCCAAAATGCTAGGCATATTCTGGTTCAAAATCAGAGAGATCAGCTTTGGGGACTGTCTTGTTCAGATGTTCTTCATTCACATGTTTACAGGCATGGAAACTGTTCTATTGGTGGCCATGGCTTACGATCGCTTTGTTGCCATCTGCAATCCTCTCCAATATACTATGATCCTTACCAATAAAACCATCTGTATCCTAGCTTCCATTGTTGTTGGAAGAAATTTAATCCTTGTAACCCCATTTGTCTTTCTCATTCTGCGGCTGCCTTTCTGTGGGCATAATATCATCCCTCACACGTATTGTGAGCACATGGGTCTTGCCCGGTTGGCCTGTGCACCCATCAAGGTCAACATAATCTATGGGCTCATGGTAATTTCTAATATTATTGTGGATGTAATCCTGATTGCCACTTCTTATGTACTTATCCTTCGAGCTGTTTTTCATCTTCCTTCTCAAGATGCTCGACTAAAAGCTTTCAATACCTGTGGTTCCCATGTCTGTGTCATGCTGTGCTTTTATACACCAGCATTTTTTTCTTTTCTGACTCACCGTTTTGGCCGAAACATTCCCCACTACATCCATATTCTTTTGGCTAATTTATATGTGGTCATCCCACCTGCTCTTAACCCTGTCATTTATGGAGTCAGGACCAAGCAGATCAGAGAGCACATTGTGAAGATATTTATACAGAAAGAATAATGTGCAAAATTGTGATAAATATATTTATATGCCACCCAAATTATAACCATCTGAGCATTGTCTTTAAACTTCTGTAACAGTAGGCTATCTTTGCCAGACTCTTCATTTGACTGGAAGAGGTTCAATGCTGACACATAATGTAAAGCTACCTTTGCCATCCATCTCCCCCACCCCCTTTCATATACTTGGAAAAGGTAAGAGACTACTGGAAAAAGCAACTATACTGAAGGTGACAGTGACTTTGAAGTAGAATCACTTACAAAGAAGGGTGAGAATTGTACCAATTTCTTTACATGTCTTCTTTGTAGTTAAGTTTAGATTCTGAAGGTCTCATATCAAATAATCTTATTTTATAGATAAAAAAAAATGTAGCGTGTAATCCACTGGCAGTGTCTGATTTAGAACATGTTCTGTTCCATAGCCTCTATTCTTTGTAGTAATCCCAATTTTTTTCTTCCTTCTCTGGAATCCTTGAATCATTAGCTTAATGTTCTCTCAGGCTTATTCTGACTGTTCCTGTTGTTCCCATCCTTCTTTCAGATTGTAGTCTGTTTTCTCTCCCTTTTCTTCATTCTTTTCCTAATAAACTAAGTCTGTAAATGGAAGAATATTGAAGACTACAGTGTGGGCATTAAAGAGATATGACACTACTTTCTTACTTGAAGTAAAGTCTTTTTTTTTGTTGTTGTTTTTTGTTTTTTGTTTTTTGAGGCAGAGTCTCACTCTGTTGCCCTGGGTAAGGTACTGTGGCATAATAGCTCACAGAAACCTCAAATTCTTGAACTAAAGTGATTCTTTTGCTTCAGCTTCCCAAGTAACTGGAACTACAGGTGCCCACCACAATGCCCAGCTAGTTTGTCTACTTTTAGTAGAGACAGGATCTCACTCTTGCTCACTCTTTGAGCTGGTCTCAAACTCCTAATCAAGCAATCCACCACCTCAGTCTCCCAAAGTGCTAGAATTATAGGTGTGAGCCACCATGCCTGGTGAAAAGTCATTTTAGATATGAATACTTGTATGTGACCTGTACTTAATTCCAATTGAATCCTGTCTTACAGTTTCTCTTCCCATATACAGGACTTCATAACACTCAAAAATCAAGTTCATTCATGTAAGCACAAAACCAGACTTAATATGTACCTCTGTATAATTTTTTTTTTTTTTTATAATTTATTGATCATACAAGTCCCAATATTTAGTCCCATTTCCAAACTCCAGATATGGCTAGAGAATGTGCTTTGTTTTAACATAACACAAAGGGGCACTGCACTGAACTGAAATTTGTGACTGACCAGAGAATTTATCTTAGAAATCAGGAGAACTCTCCTTCATGCCCTCCAATTTGGAACCACTGTGCAAATGTGGATGACAATATGCAAAAGTACACAGAGAAAGATGTTAAGAAAATGGAGCAGATACAGCAGCAATATTGCATGTTCCATTTCTGTTCATCTGAGCAGTCCTTACTCTGAAGTTAGACACTGGCTAAGCATAATTCCTGCATCCTAGAGTACCCTTAGGGAATTTCTTTAAGTCTTTTTTGTGTACATTGGTTATAATTTGTTTTTTTACAGTCTCTCTGTCATATATTTAATGTGGAAATACATTGAAACTGATCTATCCCCTTTATCTTACAAATTAAAAAAATAAACCTGAGATCCAAAGAAAGGCAGGTACTTGTGTGCATAATATACCCATCATTAGCATCATTTTTATGTAACAAGAGAAGGAAAATTAGATAAATCTTTTTGACTACAAATTCTTAATTCTTGTAGAATACTTGAGTATAAGATATTTTATGTATATCTTATGTATATATGTGTATATGTGAAGTTCAACATGGATCCCAAGTGAGAATATCCGGAAAAGTGAGAAAAAGACTGAATGGCCTAGGATTGGTGTTGGTAATAAGAAAGGGAGAACTCCAGAAACTCTGAGTGCAAGTGAAAGTAGAATAGTAATAAAGAGTTATTAAAATCAGTACATTTCTAGTTAAATGTTTTCAAGTGAGTGTAAAAAACTCAATACAAGCTTAATGTGTTCAGAGTGTAGGTTGAAATACTGTAATGCTGGCCCTGAAATGATTCATAATCAAACAGTAATAACACACTTAGACTGGCTGAGCTGAGTCTCTGCCCTGGGTCCCCTTCTAGGGGAACCTCTATGCTTTGGAGAAGCTTTCTCAAAATTTTCTAAGTCTACTTCAGTTCAATGAGACCTCCTGGGGATAGCAATTCTATCCTAAGCAAGGTGTCGTGAGCCTGGACAAAACATATGTGGTCCCAATTATCCTCTTTAGAGAACTCTGTGACTAGCTTCTTCCTATACCCACCAGCTTATAGAATTAACCATCTGTCCCAGTGAGCTCTGTGATCAACTTTTATGGGGTTGTCCTGGGATTCCATTGCTGGAGTCTGCTTTCAAGAGAGTGGCAGTGGCTTAGTCAGTAGATAAAACTTCACTGTGGAAACCATGATTTTCTTTCATAAAATCACACAAGATGAAGCCAAAAAATGGATAGTGACATGCTGATTTGTCATGATTCTCATGTCAAATACAGGATGGATTCAGTACATGGTCTACCAGTGGTCCACTAGTGAACCATGGGTCTCAGCCATGTGCCAGTGCTAAAAACCTCCTCCTCAACCCTCTGGTCAACCCTTCTGCTGCCTTCTACCTACAATACCCAAGGGTGGCAGTGGGAGCAGCAGACACTCTTTACTTAATTGCTTTACATCCCTGGCACTGGTACCCAGAGTTATCATCCTGTCCACTGTGAAGGTTCCACACTACTTGCCAGGCATTCCCACAGAAGTGGTTGCACCTATATATTCCAAAACCTTTTAGGACCATAACTCTGCAATGCCACCAAGCACTTTCAATCTATGTTCTGTTTTACCTCCAAGTGACATAGCTTCATCATGCTCTTCTTTTTCAGTGTTAAATAATTCTGGATGAGGTAGGTACATTCTTTGCACTCTACCCACATGAGCATCACCTATACTTCAAGCACTTTGTCAATAGAAGCCAATGCAATCAGCATTGGAAGAATCATGTTCTAGAAATGCAGTAATTAGAGTCAGCATCATTCAAGTGGCTGGAAGTTACATTTTCTACATTTAAGCTATAAAGTTCCAAACAATAAATATAACATAAACAGAAAAAATACAATTCACTTTTTCAAGAATATGCTGGTTAAGCTTGATATTTATTGTCGTTATCAGTAAAGCACTAAAAGAACCGTGAGAGAGTTGTTGATGCCATTATACATAGGCAACACAATAAATGATCCAGCTTCCTAAGCAATGATGCAATTGGCATTAAATGAAATTTCAAAATGTAATAGGCAATATGATCTATATTGTTCTGAAAAGCCATGGCATTATTAATAATAAGAATATTGGTCCTTTCTATTGTGGCAGGAGAAATGAAATGACCATAAGTGGCCTGTTTTGTCAATAACAAAAAGCATCACTTGACAGTTTAAGGAACTGAACCAAAAGCACAAGTTCCATGGACACCATAAAGAATCTCTATATCTAGTGACTGTACAATAACCAAATATATAAGTCTTTACCTAGAACCCTGAATCTTCATTAATCAATAACTATACTGTATATCACAGAAGTCAGTGAATGCATTTGTAATGCATTTCTTAGTCAAAGTGTTCAAACTGTGGGTGACCCCCAGGGACCCTACATACCACATACCCTAAGAAAGAGTCTCCAAACTACAGGCAAAAGGCCTATATGTTTTTAGCTCTGCCAGTCTGAGAGTGAGCTAGTAAACAATCTTCTTCACACAGTCTAGGAGAAACCAGGACAGAGCTTCAATAAAAAACCTATATCCTGAGTATGCAGGAGGTAAAATTCCCATAACTCATGGCTGGCCTTCAAGGCTGGGGACTTGCATACAAGTCAACAGTATATCTTAGGAATGTTCAGACTGTGTTCTTTTAAGATAATTTACTGCCTCCAGATGAGTTTGAGCCTAAAACGCAAGCATTCAAGCAACCTTCTCCCCTTGCTTTGCTTTATGACCTTATCTTTATATGAGTAAACAGCTGACAGCATGTTTTACAAAGAAAGTTATTTTGGGTAGAGTAAAAAACATAAAAGAAACAGTCAATCAGTAGACTGCCAGACACTAGAGAAGAGTTAATCTATTTTTGCAATGTAGTTGTGTGATTAATAGTGTGTACGTACAGCACCAGCTATATAAGCTGGAGGGAAATAAAGAGCTTTGCTACTCGCCATCATAGAGCTTGCAGACCCCTTTATTTCATACAATTTCAAAAGCAAGGCCTATACTTTGCAACACAGACCATGCACAAGAAACATCATGCAACACCAATTTTACTTTTGACCTCTACATGACCAATATCTAACTTTCCACATCATCAGAGGCTTAATAGTATCCTGGTTCCCCCAAAACACAGAAAAATGCCTGAGTTTTCCATTTTCCTGGTGCCAACTTACAAAAAAAAAAAAAAAAAAAAAAAAAAACTCAACAGTTTTCCAAAGTGATTTCCCTGTTGACATTCCTAGAAATAAAGTGTGACAATCCTAGTTGCTCCACATTCTCACCAATATTTGGTATTTTCAGTCTTTTCAACTTGGTTACTCTAGTAAGACTCAGTATCTCATTGTAGTTTGAATTTTTGTTTCCATAGTAACTAATAACATCGATCGTATTTTTCAGTCCTTATTGGCCATTTTTTAAAAATATTGTTTTGTGGAGTATATGTTATTATTACTTAAAAACTATAAAATTAGCCTCTTTGAAATATATTTGAAGTTCAAAAACTTTAAGAAATTAGAATTCAAACACAAAGCTGCCTGCCACAAAATAATAAGACAAGTAAATTTATATCTATATATACATACACACACACACAGATGGTCCCCAACTTACACTGATTTGACTTAACAATGTTTTTGACTTCACAATGCTTCCAAAACATACCCATTTGACACTCTACTCAACTTATGATGGGGTAATAGTGATACCCAAGTAGGCCCTTTTAAACTGAAAATCTATGAGTTTTCAGAACAAAATAATTCTTCTGCCTCTTTCATTTCCAGTTTTAACTTATATGTATTTAATGCTTATCATATCATTACTTTGATGATGCATCAATCATTGTGCTGTCTAGGCATAATGGCTTCAAAATACAAGACACATTTTTCAACGTGTGATTGGTTTATAGGGGCATACCCCATCATAAATTGAGGATCATCTGTTTTTAATATCTTCTATTATGCACCACATATTATTGTATAAGGTAAAATTACACTTAAAAAGAGGAATCTATAGAAAAAGGTTAAGGGTGCTTATTAGTAACACAGAAATCGTAGTTGGCCACACAAGCTGGGCCCCTTAAACTAACATGACTAAATGATCACAATTAAGTGAAACCACAGGTCTTGGTTATAGATGAGCCTGTCATCCAAATAGTGCTCACTGTACCCATTAGACAGGTTTTTGACCCTGCCTACTTCCCGTCTCCTCACTGCTTCATTTCCACTGAGTGTTACTTCCCTGTGTGCATGTGTGCTCATAGATGAATTACAGTTTAATAGAAAGTACATGTAGTATTAGTTTTTTCATTCTTGCTATACTTCACTTGAAATAATTGTCTCCAGTTCCATCCAAATTGTTGCAAAAGGTATCAATTCATCTTTTTAATGCCTGAGACATACTCCATGTTATACAATTACCATATTTTATTAATGCACTCATGAATTGATGGGCACTTAGGTTGAGTCCACATCTTTGCTACTGTGTATTCTACTCCAATAAACATTCCAATATAAATCTCTTTTTGATGAAGTCTTCTTTTCCTTTGAGTAAAATATCCAGTAGCAGTATTGCTGCATCAAATGGCATGTTTACTTTTAGCTTTAAGTTCTTTGAGGAATCTCCATGTTTTTCATAAAGGCTATAAGGATTTGTAGTCCCATCCACAGTGGATAAGCGGTCCTTTCTCTCTGCATCCATGTCAGCACCTATTGTTTTCAGATTTTTTTTTTTTTTTTTGAGACATAGTCTCAAGCTGTCACCCTGGGTAGAGTGCCATGGTGTCACAACTCACAGCAATCTCATACTTTTGGACATAAGTGATTCTCTTGCCTCAGCCTCCCAAGTAGCTGGGACCACAGGCACCTGCCACAATGCCTGACCATTTTTTTGGTTGTAGTTGTCATTGTTGTTTGGCAGGCCTTGGCTGGATTCAAACACACCAGCTCCAGTGTATATGGCTGGTGCCCTAGCTGCTTGAGCTACAGGTGCTGAGCCTGTTTTTAGAATTTTTATTGAGATGATCTTATGATCTTTTTTTTTTTTTTTTTGCCTTTGTTTATGTGGTGCATCACATTGTTGATTTACATATTATGAATCATTCCTGCCTTAGATGAAGGCTACTTGGTCATGGTGGATTATTTCTTCGATGTGCTGTTGAATTTGGTTTGGTAGTATGTTGTTGAGAATTTTTGCATTTATATTTATTATATAAGGGATATTGGTCTATAGTTTTTTCTTTTTGTTGTGTCCTTTCCTGGATTTGATATCAAGGAGTTACTGGCTTCATAGAATGAGTTGGGAAGAATTCATTCCTTTTTAATACTGTGGAATAATTTCTGTATTATGGGCACAAGGTCTTCCTTGTAGGCCTAATAGAATTTAGCTGTGAATCCTGTGGTACAGGGCTTTTTGCTGTTGGGAGGTTTTTTTTTATTTTTATTTTTTATTACTGTTACTATCTCACTGTTTGTTATTGGTCTATTCAAGAGTTCTATTTCTTCCTGGTTAAGTTTTGGGAAGGTGTGTATTTCTAGGAACTTGTCCATTTCCTCTATCTCTTCTACTTTATGGCTGTAGAGATTTGGGTATTATTAACAGAAAATGATTTGTATATCTGTGGTATCAGTTGTAATCTCAACTTCTCATTTCTGATGATGGTGAATAGGATGCATGTGTAGCCCACCTCTCCCAAGCCATCAGGTGAGAGAAAAGGGGGTCAGGACCCTCCCCATGAGTGGATTATTGGAGTGGATAGACTGCTGGAGATGCTCAGTGAACTGTTGGATTACTATACATAAGGGGTAATTTAAAACCACAGACTCTGTTGTAGAGATTCTTCCCTGCTTGGCTGTGCTGGCCAGCAGACCCCTCCCCCACGGAGGGCAGCAGCTTGTAAATGCTGACAAAACCCAATTGACAAATATTCATTCCTGAACTGAGGGAGGCATCCAAACGGAGAGCCACTCAAAACCATGGGGAGCTGGGCAACCTGTTGGACAATTGAGGGGAAGAGATCCTGCTAGGTAAACAGACATTTTGAACTGCCCAAAAGGGTGGGCACCTTTCCCCCAGGTGTTGGAAGGGGCTGGCGGTTCAGGCGCACAGCGATCTTGTGGGTGCTGACCCAAAGGGAAAACTCTGAAACATATAACTCAGAATAGGGCCCACAGCGCTCCAACCAAGGGAGCTAGCTGCACCCACTGAAGCCGCTTGAGCCACTGAAGCCACGAACCTGCCTGTGACCGTGGGAAGCCAGAAGCAGCCCCCAACCCCACAGCTGATTGCAGTCGCCAGCTTGCAGGAGAAACTGGGAGCAGAGTGGAAAGCTTTAAGAAGCGTGGACACCTGCACTGAGTGGGAAGGTCTGTCGCAAGTGCTGTCTGGAAAAGAACAGCCAAAGTTACACAATTCTTAGGCGACAAACTTTTACAGAAATTCCAAAATGGCCATTGGCCATGGAAGGTGGTTACCATGGTAACAGTATAAACTGTGAATCAGGTATAAGCCTGGGAACCACTCACAGCGCCACCTGGTGTCCAGAAAGTATATTGCAGTATGAATATATTTCAACGAAAGCTGATCCCTACAGTAGACGTAGTTTTATATAAGCATATTTCTACAGGCAAGAATGTTTTTGTAGTTGGTGCTTTTTTTGTGTGTGTTTTGTTTTGTTCTGTTTTTTTCCCTCACCATATGCTTGGAGGAGCTTTTGATAATTTTTTATTATTACTTTTTATATAGATATATTTTTTATTCGTTTTCTAATTTCAATTTCTTCTTTCTTCTCTTTTAACATTTCTACTAACACCACTTTTCTCTCTCTCCTTTTTTTTTTCTTTCTTTTATTTCTTTCAATTACTTTACAATTATCACTATTTTTATTGCAGTTGTTTTTATGTTGCTGTTGTCGTAGGTGTTGTCTGTATGTCTATGTGTTTCCGTCTGTTTCTGGTAGCCTTTGTAGATGTTTATTTCTTCATTTGCTCTCAATGAGCTTGGTGTTACAACCTGCAACTCTGAGCTTCCAGCACTCCCCTCCACTCTCACTCCGTGGTCTGGAGGCCTGCCCCCCAGGAGTCCAGATTCTTGGGTGAACTCTTGAGAGGTGTGGACAGGACCTTGTCTGCAGCTGGCCAGTGCTGATTCTGCAGCACAGGAGTGAGGAGACTATGGTTGGCTAAGAGGGAATCACACCGGAGCAGTGGTGCCCCGAGGTGTAGAGTAACAGCCATCTGCAGCAATAACAAGGCCAACCTCCAGATATCCCATAGCCACTCCTCCTGTCTCCCTGGGCAACCAGATGAGGCCGAGCATCTTCTCAGATGGCAACCACCATGGAACAGACCTGGGACCGAAACACAGGCCCTGTGAGTAAAGGGTTTGCCTGAGGTGGTACTGACCTGGGTGGAACATGGGTACTAGAAAACGCATCTGCAGAGCTGGGAAACTCCCAGGGTGGGGCTGATCCAGAGGACTGCTTTACTGAGCCTAAGACCCACCTGGCTCTCAGGAGATCATCAGCCTATAGACAAAGGAGGCCAAGAGGCTACAACAGACAACTAATTGTGCTGAGAATACAAACGCAGGAGTAAAGACAGGGCCTGAGGCACAGGTTCTGGGAACTCTAATCAGCCTCTCCTCTGCAGAGGAATCTAGCAGGGTTAGAAATAAACTCCCACAGGGTTGCTCTGTTCACCCAGTAATATAAACTAAGGGTGGGGCTGGAACTGAGTGAATACCTCCATCCCCCATCAAGTGCCCGAGGTTGACAGGCCTCACCATCCCCTGCTGGATAAAGACAGAGAGCAGTGGCCTGGATGAGCAGACACAGACTACCCTAAGATTAGGAAGCTGCAAACCTCTGGAGCATCTGCTCACTGCAGAAAACTGACTAGGTCACAGCCCTGTGGGGCTAGCAGCGACTGGGTGTGACAGAGCTACAAGGTGGGGAAGGAGGCATAAACCTTCCCAGACTGATCTGCTTGATGGGTGGCTCCTCCTGACTCCACGCAGCACTGATATAAGCCATATTAGAGCAGTCACAAGACCCCTGTGATCCAGTTCCCAGAGACCTCTTAAACTCTCCCACCCAAGACAACTGCTGACTGAGACAATTGATTTGAACCTTATGAACTGAGCCAATCAGCTGGGGACTATCCAGGTGGTGCCCTGGGTGTGTGGTTCTAGGAAGATTTGATTTTTCTTTTCCATTTGTTGCCTATGGTGGGTGGGGTGACTTAATTGTTGGTATTTCTCCACAGCTGAGACTTCAACCCAGAGAAACTGTTTCACTAGGATCAAACAGAAACCAGCTGAAACAAGACAGAACCACTTAGCCCCTCTACACCCAGTTTCTCAGGCCACAGCACTGTACGGGTCCTCAACAAAGCACCAGGGGAGAAATCAAAGGGAGTAAAACAATCATGGGGAGGAATCAGTAGAAAAACTCTGGTAACATGAATAACCAGAACAGATCAACCCCCCCCCCCCCAAGGAAAGATATGGCAGATGTAATTGAAGATCCCATCCACGAACAACTGGCTGAGATGTCAGAAATCAAATTCAGTATTTGGAAGGCAAACAAGATTAACAAAATGAAACTAGGAAATTGAGTAGAAATTCAAAAGTTGTCTCAAGAATTTAATAAATTTAAAGACAAAACCACCCAAGATTTAGACATACTGAAGCAAGAGTTTGCAGCCCTCAAAGATCTGAAAAATACAGTAAAATCCCTCAGCAACAGAATGAAGCAAGCAGAAGAAAGGTTTCCGACATTGAAGATAAAGCCTATGAATGCTCCCAAACTCTCAAAGAGGAAGAGAAATGGAGAGCAAAAACAAATCATTCTCTCAGAGAGCTCTGGGGTAATTCAAAGAAGGCCAATATATGAATAATTGAAATTCCTGAAACCGATGAAATGCCTTGCTGGGCACAGAGGCCCTTCTGCATAAAATTATGAAAGAGAATTTTCAAGGCATGCCTAGACATTCTAAAATACAGATAGAAGACAGCTTCAGACCCCCAGCACAACTCAATTCGAATAAGGCATCCCCAGGCATATCATAATTAGCTTCACTAAAGTTAATATGAAGGAGAAAATTCTCAAAGCTGCCAGGTGAAAGAAAGTTACTACATACAAGGAGAAGAATATTAGAATGACTGCAGACCTCTCTTCTGAAACTTTTCAAGCCAGAGGAGGGTGGTCATCAACTTTTAATCTCCTAAAGAAAAATAATTTCCAACCCTGGACCTTGTATCCAGCTAAACTGAGTTTCATCTATGATGGAGAGATGAAATACTTTAATGACATTCATATGTTGAAGAAATTTGCCATAACCAAACCAGCTCTTCAGGATATTCTCAGACCTATCCTCCATAATGACCAGCCCAATCCTATACCACAAAAGTAAACTCACTCAGAAACTTTGGGTCAGACTCCAACTTCCACAATGGTGAAAGGATTCAAAATGCCCACTGGACTTTTGAAAAACTTGATACCCAAAACTTCAACAGACTTATCATTATTCTCCATTAATGTGAACGGCTTAAACTGTCCTCTAAAGAGGCATAGGTTA
>CAUYPK010024100.1:0-21181 GCA_963574355.1 Loris lydekkerianus
TAAAGAAAGATGGAGACTTTACCTCTTTCATGTTTACATGGATGGAGCTGGAACGTATTCTTCTTAGCAAAGTATCTCAGGAATGGAAGAAAAAGTATCCAATGTACTCAGCCCTACTATGAAGCTAAATTATAGCTTTCACATGAAGGTTATAACCCAACTATAGCATAAGACTATGAGGAAAGGGCAAAGGAAGGGGAAGGGAGGGGGGAGGTTAGAGTGGAGGGAGGGTAATGGGTAGGGCCACACCTACAGTGCATCTTAGAATGGGTACAGGTGAAACTTAACTAAATGCAGAATACAAATGTCTACATACAATAACTAAGAAAATGCCATGAAGGCTACGTTGAACAGTTTGATGAGAATATTTCAGATTGTATATGAAACCAGCACATTGTACCCCTTGACTGCACTACTGTACACAGCTATGATTTAACAGTAAAAAAATAAATAAATAAAATAAAATAAGAAATCTATGTTCCTCTTGCCAATGAAAGAAAACTCTCCTTAGAGACTTAAAAACATGTATTTCTTACAGTCGGATAAAAAATGAAAGGGTGAGAGCGGCACCTGTGGCTCAAAGGAGTAGGGTGCCAGCCCCATATGCTGGAGGTGGCAGGTTCAAACCCAGCCCCAGACAAAAACTGCAAAAAAAAAAAAAAAATGAAAGTCTAGTTGCTGAGCACTGCCCTGAGTTTCTGCTCTGACGCTAATAGGAGTATACACTTCCTGACAGCAGAGGGCACCTGGGCCCTGCATGACCCCAGCCCTGCCCACCCCAGTCCTGCAGGGTGCTGTCCCCAGATCCCCAGACACCCAGCCATCCACAGCCAAGGCTGGGCTGCTCCGCAGAGGACCTGCCCTCCCCTGCCTGCAGCTTCATGGCTGTCTCAAGGCATGAGCCACCAAGCCCCAGACTTGAAGAAGAGCTACCTAGGGACAAATAAGTTCAATGTGTGCTGAAAATGAAGGGCGAAGCTGCCTTCGAGAGGTTGGTTTGTGTCTGTGGAGCACTGGGTGCACTTTTTTATTTACTGGGATAAGAGCCCAAGGTCCTGGCCAACGCTGACCAGTGTACTGCGGTTGACCACCACTCCCACATGGCTTGGCCAGACTGTCCCTTCACTCCATTCAGCATCTGTGAGCATGGCTGCCATGCACCCCTCACACGAGTGGCTTCCGGCATAATCAGTCTGAGGCTTACTGCACTCGGCACAAGGCCACTCCAGAGGCCACATTTTTTCTAAGCTTCCTTTATGGACCCAGCATCCGAGGACCATCCAGGAGGCCAGGCCCTCATTGACCAGGCAGGAAAGGGCCCAGGGGGCCTTCCATGCAGCACCTGCACAGGAGAGGCAAAGTCACCCCAGAACAGCATCACCAGCCACCAACTTTACTCTCTCGGCGCCCCATGAGCCCTTCCTACAATCTGTCCACACTGTGCTCCTGCCAGTGGGCGGGGGTGGCAGCCAGGGGCCAGGACCCAGCTGAGGCCTCCATGAGCAGTGGAGCTGCCTGGAGGTGGTGGTGACGGCCAGAGCAGAGTCACCCGATCCCAAGTTTTCTATCAGCTCACCGTGGTTACGATCTGATAAATTTCAGTGCGCAAAGAGTTTAGAAAGTCTCATTTAGCTGAAATAAATAAGATCTCCCAATACTCTTAATATGATGTGTCTGGTAAATACAACTTATACATAGTGTTTATATATTTATATTATGTAATAATAATAGTAATACAATTTAAATTTCAGCTTGACTCATCAGAGAACAAAATAGAAAACCTTAGCAGCACCTAGGGGTTACTTTTAGTTACAAAAGATACCCATTCTTGAAGGTGAAAGACCAGATTCCCTTGGATTTTGCCCCAAGCCACCTGCCAGGCTTCTGCATGGCTCTTCCTCTCCCTTATGGTAGCGTCCATCCTGGGGCACCACAGCTGGCCCCACATGCGTCACCCCCACAGGATGTTAGGAAACAATGAAAACACACTGCCCATTCTCTCACATATACCAGAGGAAAACTGATTCTAGCTTCTCCTTAAAAAAATAAAATACAAAGAACCTCGCAGCAAGTAACTCGGCAGCACAGCCGAGGCCTCCATGAGCTGCACTGCCACTGAGTCTCCTCCGGGCCTGTGGCCTCCCCTGTCGTCCTCCCCAACCCGCCTACTACCAGTAAATTCCCAGGAAACACAAAAGACAACATTGGTTGCTTTGGAGACATTTTAACATCCAGAGGG
Source organism: Loris lydekkerianus (assembly GCA_963574355.1). Taxonomy (NCBI): domain Eukaryota; kingdom Metazoa; phylum Chordata; class Mammalia; order Primates; family Lorisidae; genus Loris; species Loris lydekkerianus. Next base: position 2,240 of record CAUYPK010024100.1, read on the forward strand.
AAGGAGAGCGACCCAGTAAAATAAAAGGACCAAGGGAAGGCTCCAGAGTCAGAAAAGCCTGGATTTCAGTGGTTGCTCTGGCACTAACAAGGAACGGGGCCTCAGCCAGGTGACCTGGTGCCCTGGAGTTCCGCTGACCTCGTCTCCACAGGGCAGCATCACCCAGCTCCCAGGGCTGCCGTGAGCATCAGCCGCCATCTGGACAGCACTGGCTGCAGGCGTCAATGGTCAGCAAGGACTGTTGCCACCTCCACTGCTGCCAGGACACCTGGGCAGCACAGACGTGGCAGTGTTACGGGACACACTCCCCAGGGCCGGCCCAGGGTGGGTCCTACTCTTTTCCCCAGCCTGTCCTGTTTAACACACTCAACCTCAACCAAAATGGTCAAAACAGCACCTGTGAAGCAGTACATGCGTTCGCTGATTATTTACAAAATGGGTTTTTAGTGCCTGAGAAAGTGCGCTAAGCAGGTGGGTGGGGGCCCATGAGCCATGTGATGGGCCTGTTTCAGGGTACAGTTACTGATGTGTCTAATCAGAAAATTAACTGATCATAATTGGTAGATAATTTTTGTTACCTAATAAAACCAAGAACGACTTAAACTCAGCTACCAAAACCAGGCCATAAGGCAGTGACAAAACCTAAGCACACCACAAACAGTTCCTTCCTAGTTTTGTTCTGTCATGGGTTTTAAAAGAAAATGATAGTTCTTTTTAAATGCGAAGCGACAGAAGTATATAATAGGCGTTTATGTAAGTTTTGATTTCATTTCTTCCCCTGGATGGATGGAGTAATTCACAGGAAGTAAGAAAATTACCAAGTAAGGGTTTAAAAAGATTTGTGATAGAAGTAATTTCTCTAAATGGGAATTAAGTGAGGTTGTACACACATCCTCATCTTTCTGGAGGCAGAAACCTTTCCACGCTGAGCTAAATCTGCACCTGTTACTCTTTGTGGAAAAGAGCCCCCATGAGTGGCAACTCATCACACAGCGCAGTGAACCTGCATCTCTTTGTTTAGACAGGGAGGGATGACTCAGCATCTTGCCAATATATTTAAACCCTACAAACTAAATTTGGTTATAGATTAGGAAGACTCAAGACATAAATATCCTATAGGAACGAACGAGGCTCTTAGAAAATGAAGCTTTCCAATTAAAAGTTGGAAGCGTGGCCAGACACACTCGATCCACTCCACAGTGCCTTCATTTTTCGTTTAATTCTAAATACTGTTTTAAATAAGGAAATCATCAGCTAAGATTTAAGACTACAGTCAGAAGGATTCCCTCTTTCACAATTTCCCTGATTCTATTTTTTAAGTCAACTGACAAGCACTGGGTTCTGCCTTCCACATGTGCAGTAAACAGATCCCCATCTTTGGGAAGAATGCACCAAGTGCTCTGCTAGTTCAGCCCTCCTGAAGCCTCACTGCCCACCTGCTTGACCCATCTGCACTATTCATCACGTATTTCCACAATAAATTGTCGCTGCACCTCTCTGTTCTTAACAGATCCTTCCGAGTTCCAGATGCCGTTTGTGTGTCCATCCTTATTGTGCCCTTACTGTTAACACCTCCTGATGGGAGGGGCATGCAGTCAAGGTGGCCAGTTGTGTCCCTACACAGGTCCAACATGTCTCATGACCACACCTGAGCAGAGGGGCTCTATCTTGAAATGTAAAAATATTACTTAAAAATAGCAATACGGATCTTTGCTTAAATACTATGTGACTCCTTAAAAAATTAACTTTCTGAAGTATAACAGCATGCAAATGTAACTGTGGGTTAGCACCAGACATCACACCCTGCCCCTGCCAATTCACCACATGTTTCCAAGGCACCATGTTCCTTTCAGGGTTTGATTGGCCTGGGCTAGGTTTTCTAACATTCCCTGAGACCCTTCTTCCCCCAATCCCAAAACCACCAGCTTCCTGGGTTCCTGATTCCCTAAAACTAAAGGCTTTCCAATTTATTTTGCTTGAATCACTCTAAGGAGAATTTTGAACAACTAGAAAAGAAAAGCATATGACTTAATTCCTAGCATCTTGTAATTACTCACATTTAAATAAAGCTGTTACTTTTAAAAGCATCCGACAGACCCTCCGTGACCACGTCCCATCGCTGACTACCAGTCTCAGGCTGCCTCTTGAAGCTACACGCTGCAGCCCGCAGAGCGGACGGCAACCCTGGGAGCTAGTTGCCTCTTTCCAAAATACATGAACCAAGTGATTAGAAACTTGACACTGTTACATTTACTCCCCTTGAGCTCTTAATTCTACTCCATTCACTCCGCAGAATCTCATCCCAAAGTCACATATTATATGTGTTAAAGTTTTTATTGATCATTTCATATTTCTCTGCAACAACAGTATATAGGTGAATAAAATTTACACTTTAATGCATCCCATGACCACAATATTCCAAGTGTTTTACACAGGTACTCCATATTTTCATCAATAACTTAAATATGAAAAGTAAACTTTTCACACTTAATGGTAAGGGGAGAGCTGATTTTTAATGGAATCTTGGACAAAAAGTCCTTCCTATTGGACTGCAACAGGGCTCAGCATTCCTTGCAGCACAATCTGTTTCTCTAGACAAAAATACAAGAAACCTTTCCACAGGCACAAATGGAGTTTTGCCAAAGTAACGCAGCCCAAGCCTTAACTGCCTTGAAGTTACATGTCAAACTTCACAGTGATCTGTGAATATTCTGAATATTCTGAATGATCGATCCCATAACAATCTGATTAGTTCCACCTTCGGTTTTGTTGAAAACAAATAATTAGGAGTCTTTTTTTTTTTTTGCTCATCAGCCCTCCTTTATTTAATGACCAAGGCAACTCTTATTTCTCCAATTTGCAGCAGAAAAGAAAAAAAGTTGGATATCCTTGGAACAGACCTGTGATCCTGGACTCTGGTTCTCCTGCGCTGTGCCAGACCTCTGCCAGGCATCCACAGAGAAGCCCCCAAGACAGCACAGGCCAGCAGGGGGGACAGAATAGGGTACCCAGCATAAAGGGGACACCACAGAAATCAATTATTTACAAAAACAATGAATTGGCCTCCACAGGAGTATCTGAGAAAATATTATCCCACTTTATAAAGATGTTGCTGTGGAAGAAGAAACACAGAACAAAAGGTCTCAGAAATTAAAAACAAATTGTTGAGACTAAAATTTCAATAGAAATGTTAGAAGTTAATACTGAGAAAATTTCCAGAAAGTAGAACGAAATATAATAAAGATCTCAAGTGTGTCATAGAAAAGAATCAATGTAGGGAGGTCCTGCATCTAAATACCACAAGCTCCTGGGCACAGTGGCTCCCACCTGTGATCCCAGAACTCTCGGAGGCTGAGTCAGGTGGATCTCTTGAGGCCAAGACTTTAAGTCCAGCCCGGGCAACTCAATAAGAGCTCATCTCTACAAAACATAGAAAAGTTAGCTGGATGTGGTGGTGCCTGTCCCAGCCCGCTATGAGGCTGAGGAGGGAAGATTACCTGAGCCCAGGAGTTGGAGACTGCAGTGAGCTGTGATCACAGCACTGCACTCTAGCCTGGGTGACAGACCAAGACCTTGTCTCAAAAATAAATAAATAAATAAAATTTAAAAATGGATAAATAAAACAAACAAGGCAAGTTCAAGTAAGGAGATAGAAACAACAGAAAAAACAAATGAGAAGAAATGATCTAAGAAACACTGCATGAGAGTTCACCAAAGCAGGAGGCGTATGTGTTGAATTCTGAATTGGAAGCATCTACGCACCCATGCACCCTTCTGTGAGTTTTCAGAATAGAAGGTTAAGAGACAGAACTGACAGTGTCCAGAAAAGAATGGGTTACAACAAAGGAACAAAGATCAGCAACAACAAAGAAACACAGGGAAAAGGCCTTCAAAATTCTTAGGTAAAATTATTTTGCTCTTAGAATTTTATAAACAAGCCACCTGATCTTTGATAAACCTAACAAGAACATACACTGGGGAAAAGAATTCCTATTCGAAAAATGGTGCTGGGAGAACTACATAACCACTGTAAAAAACTGAAACTGGACCCGCACTTCTCACCACTTACAAAAATTGATTAAAGATAAATATGGGGTTTAAATCTAAGATATGATACAATAAAAATCCTCGAAGAAAGTGAGGGGAAACCACTTGAAGATAATGGCCTGGGGAAATATTTTATGAAGAAGACTTCCGTGGCAATTGCTAAAACAACAAAAATAAATAAATGGGACTTAATTAAACTGAAAAGCTTCTGTATAGCTAAGGAGACAACAACCAAAGCAAACAGATAACCTCCAGATTGGGAAAAGACATTTACATGTTATGAATCGAACAAAGGGTTGATAACTAGGATCTACAGAGAACTCCAATTAATCAAGAAAAAAAGACTCAACAATCCCATATGTCACTGAGTTCCATAGAAACTTCTCAAAGGAAGACAGACAATGGTAATAAACATATGAAAAAATGCTCATCATCCCTAATCATCAGAGAAATGCAAATCAAAAACCACCCTGACATATCACCTAATCCCTGTGAGAAAAGCCCACATCACAAAGTCTCAAAGCTGGTGTGGATGTGGAGAGAAGGGAACACTTTTACACTGCTGGTGGGACTGAAAACTAATACAACCTTTTTGGAAGGAAGTATGGAGAAACCTCAAAGAACTCAAACTAGACCACTCATTTGATGGTACAATCCCATTACTGGGCATCTACCCAGAAGAAAAAAATCCTTTTATCATAATGACATTTGCACTAGACTGTTTATTGCAGCTCAATTTGCAATCACCAAAATGTAGAAACAGCCTAAATGCCCAACAACTCAGGAATGGATTAACATACTGTGGTATATGTATGCCATGGAATACCATTTAGCCACTAAAAAGATGGATACTTTACATCTTTTGTATTAACGCAGATTGAGTTGGAACACATTCTTCCTAGTTAAGCTTCACAAGAAGGGAGAAGCAAGAATCCAATGTGCTCGATTCTAACATGAAGGCAATAGATGATCTAATACAAGGTGGGGGGTAGGGGAATGAGGGGCTGGGAGAGAGATGGAGGGAGGGGGATGGGCAGTCACAGTGTAGGGCACACCTCTTGGGGGTGGGACACAATTATAAGAGGGACTTTACCTAAGAAATGCAATCAGTGTAACCTAATTCTTTGTACCATCAATGAATCCCAAACAATAAAAAAAAAAAAAGAAAGAATTCTATACCCAGCAGATTTCCAAACAGGCAAGATAAGAAACTTTACCCCTCCCCCCACACTCTTAATATCTTAGGAAATTATATGAAGTTGTACATCAACAAAAGGAGGCAAAAATTCAGCCTGAAAAAGATAAGAAGCTTGAGAAGCTCTAGGTCTGCCCAGGAGGAATGGGAGCGTAAGAGAGATAGGAGAGGGCAGTTGCACAGAGAAATGCAGGGAAGGAAGACTGTCAGAAACCCCAGGAGAGCAGGGCCGTCTGGGGAGGAAACTGGACATTCAGGAGCAGCTCTTCTGGGAGTGCAGTTAGCGTAACGTGAGCACATACTTATTTCCGATTTTCAGCTTGCAGAAAAAACAATACACACTTTGGTATCAGCCTTGACAAATGCTGGGTGGTAGAAGTGAAAAGGAAAATTAGGTTTGGAGGCACTGACATCTCTCTGTTATAAACTGGGTTGTTGAGTGACACTGCCTAGAGTCACTGTCAGAATAAGAAATACAGGTGGAATTCATTATGTAGAGCTAATGAGGACGCTAAGGAAGAAACTAAAAGCAATAGTTCAATCATACTAGGAGAAGGGGAGGAGGTGGTAAAGAGTTAATGGTGCCCATGGCTGCTTGATCAAGAGACAAGGGCAGTCTCAGGGAACCTGCACCATAAGACGCTACCTGACCCTGGCAGATGGCAGGGACGGCACTCCTCACTCATCGGACCAGAGCCCCAGCATGGGCACCAGGCACAAGCCCCAAAGCACCTGTGGACTCATCAAAGTGACACTGTGCCACTGGGGGGACAGGTTCTAAAACTGATCAGAAACCTAAAGTCTCCACTTTAAGAAGTGAGTTTCAAGTGATTCTTTGGGTGCTGAGAGGAAGGCAGGACATGCTGCCTGATCTGACTGCAAGTGCTGCTTTCATTTAACATACCTATAAATGTGTTAATATTCGTTTTAAATGTTTAAATACAACAAATCTAAAACAGCAATAATAAGGAACTATTTTCCACTGAAGGATGGGTCTTTAGGACTGTCTCAAAGTCTGTATGTACACAGTGGAAGCCAGAGCCCAGACAGGGGCTGCCTCCCAGGCTCCCAGCTCTGGTAGGGATAGGCCATATCACATGGACACGGGAAGGGCGGTGTGTACCTCCAAGTCGGCTGTCAACAGAGTAATCAACTCTGTATGTTAACTGTGTATGTTAGTGATCGGCTGTTACTAACACAGCCTCTATCTTAAAAACACAAGTTCCTGCAACCATCAGATTGGAAAGTTAAGTGAATATTTTATGAAGAAGACTCAGTGGCAGAAACCACCCAGAAGGTGGTGCTGAGAGGGACAGAGCCAGGACCACTTGGCCTGCGGCAGGCACATGGGAACTACAGATCTGAGTGAGACCCACACGGGACAGCAGAACCCATCTATCCTGAAGGTAGACACCTCAGATGTGCCAGTTGATAAATTGTGTGGTTGCTTCTGATTTTTACTAAAAAAGGACTCAAGGGTCCATAAAACTAAAAAATCTGTCTGTCATGGAGATGGATAGATTTACAAAACAATGAAAAGTGATTAAAAGCTGCTTTGCCATAAATACTTTACACACGGAGGTCTTCCTGTCCACAAAGCATCTGCCTAAGCACAAATGCACCAGACTCATGGGAGGAGGTCTTCCTGTCCACAAAGCATCTGCCTAAGCACAAATGCACCAGGTTCATGGAAAAAGAAGGGCTGAGGGGCTGATCTCAGGCGGAGGCAGCCAACAGGAGAGTGGAGCCCAGACTCAGGAGCCATGGCCAGGTCTGGCCTTGCCATCAACCTGCCATGAGCACAGGCTGGTCACTCCTCAGCCTCTGGAATCTCAGGCTCATTTGATCTATTCAAATTATTGATATGGCATTCCCCCATTCGAGGCTGGACAGGGGACCCCAGTTTTCCTAGGTCTGGGCAATTTCATGAAGAGAACACCCTGACCTTTTGCCCCGAGCTGGAGGGACTGCATTCATTCATTCGTCAATGACACCATTAACGTGGAAAACAGGTTTCTATTTACTGAGTCCAGGCCAAGTGTAATTCTCAAGACCTAATGCCCCTAGATAAGATTCCCAGGTAGAGACTCCTGCCAGATACTCTGGTACCTTTTACTTCTTCTGTATTTCTTTCTAATAAAATCCTGTCTTGCCGCTGATCTGTGGTCCATGGTTCATAACTCAAATCCCCAAGACCATGAACCTACTGAGAGAAATTCCGGTAACATTATCATGCCTGTTTCACAGATAACACAACCGAGGCTCATCCAAGTCCACACAGGTAAAAAGCAGCAGCGCCAGGACTCATCCCCACCCAGCCTGGCTCTGCACACAAGGTCACTCTGACACACCTGCAAATAAGGCAGCTGACAGGAAGGCACATTCAAGGTCGCCTGGTGTTTATGCTCTGATGATGTCTTCAGGTGCACAAAGAGACTCAGGCTTTGATGACACAGTGACCCTTCCATGGGGTCCCAGGGAACTGGACCTGGCCCTGAACCCCCAACACCATCTGAATTCTGCTGAAGACATGAATCTAAAAATAGGAAAATCAAAGACGCACAGTCTTTAAAGCAAAGACATCTGATCTTGGATACGGTATCATATGATACCAAATACCACCTCAGCCTGTGGACCACACGGTGCAGTGACTCAGCGCCGTTTGTCAAGGCTGTGAACGGCATATGAAACCGACAGAGAACACTAATAGGTCCAAAGAACAGCCCCCAAACCAGGCAAAGGCGTCAGCTTAGGAGTCCCCAAGAATATCCGACCAGCCGCTTAAATATGGGTGTCATTCAACTTGCAGAACAACATTCCTTAACACACAATTGAAACCGATCAAGTCTCACACTCTTGCACCACTGCCAATACCTAATGGGAAACTATTTTCTAAAGAAATGTCATAGGGGCTGTTTCTTAGTATGTTTTCATAAATCTAGTTCATTACTGTATAATGATCGGTTTTCTGGATTAAGATATTTTATAGAAGCTGAATAGCTAATTGCTGAAAGGGACTCAAGGTGAAGAAATGGTTGGAGTTGGGAGAGAGAAGTTTTAGGAATAAATTTCAGGAAGAAAGGAGTTCTGGGTTAGATGGGAATGGCACAGGGACACAGCGCAGTGAACAGAGATGAGCTGATGGAGAAATATTCCAGGTGGGTGAGGCACATGCAAGGGCCCCGTGGCAGGGACAGCAAGATACAGTCAGTGACTTACACAAGGACAGCTCGGTGGGGCGAAGGTTCCACAGACACACATGATGAGGACCCCGGGACAGAGACATTTTGCAGAAAGCTCTAAGAACCAGAACGGAGAAATCTGGGTTTGACAAAAGGCAACAGAAAACAGCATGCAGAGATGTGACATGATAAAAATGGCTTCAGAAGATTATCCCAGCAGCTGTGTGTAGGATGGTTTCAAGCCGAGAGAGACCGGAGGCGGGGACCTGCTAAAAGAATGTTCTCCTAATTCCAGCAGCGTGCAGAGGGCGTGGCTGGGCACAGAGCCACGGAGGGTGGCGGGAGGAGGGCGCTTGCCAGCACGAGGGGGCCTGTCCTGTCCTCAGTTTCCCCATCCACAAAATGTGAGGCTCAACCAGACGACACTTCTGCTCAAGCGGTTTTTGACTCAACAGACTTCTCTAGGGCTCCAGATTAGCCCTCCAGGTAAGCTGGATGTGAACTTCAAACCAGGGAGAAGAAAACAGCTTTCACACCTTATAAGGCTTCGTTTTGGCAAATTAAAGTTCTTAAAATCTTCTCAAACGTGTAAGATTGCATCCATCTTTGGTGAATCAAAAACCGATCAGAGAACATCCCCTGTAGCATGTCCATTGTTTCCAACCTAACCAGGCCCTCCCAGGCAGCCCAGCAGTGACACTGCCCTTCCACTAGCAGAGGCCTGGGCTTTAGTGTATCCACCCAAAACCTACAGGTTCCACCCACCTGGTAAGCACCAGTCTGGTATTTCCTAAATAGCTCATGTCCCTCACCTTCCCTACCTCGGGTACCACCAGTCCCCTGCAGACACCTGCAACCCCCACTCATTCTTACATGCCTGTGGTCATAACAGTCCCACCACACCCGTGATGTAGGGATGAGCATTAGCGTAAGCCGTGAACACAACCTGAAAGGCCCTCCATGGTCTTGCCCTTGCCTACACTGCCAGCCCCAAAATGGTCCCAACAAGAGCCTCAAAGTCCCCAAACACTGCTCAGCACCGTGTGCAGGCAGCTACCACAACCCTGTCACCACCTGGGGCCCCTACCTTGAACTCTCATGATGTTCAGGGCACAGCCTTAGCACCTTCTGATGGAAGACAGTCGAGTTGTATGTTCAGTACATCAACTCCCAGCAGCCTACAAGTGCTCTGTGTGCACAAAGTCAGTCCCTGAGATGCCACCTCTGCAGACCTCAGCCCCGCATGCAGGACCACCCCCCTCATAAGCAGAGGCACCCACCCCAATACCCATTCACTCTCCCAAGCCTCACCTTAAATCCCACGTCACTCCCTTCACTGCCCAGGCTGCTCCCACAAGAGCAGAATTACAATTATGATTATTAAAAACCTTTTTACCAATTGAATGATTTGTTTAACATGTATCTCCCTCCACAGACTCTTAATCCAGCAAACAACATCCTTAATATTTACTAAAATATACCCAAGTCCAAGCACACTGTGTGGCATACTAGGAGATTACCAATAAATCCATAAATGTATCAAATGAATGAATTTGCTTCATTCACTCATTACGTCTGAGTAATGAGTAAGTAATAAACACTAAATTAATGTCCTCTTCTATATCCACCAAACACACACCAAAAAGTAGCTTCTACGGGGTCACATTGCTGGTAAGCATCCAGAAATCCAGTCAGAGTCACCCAGATCGTCCACATACTGCCTGGATGAGGTACCAGATGGACCAAAAATACATATCCTGGTTGCAATGGCTCGTGGTGGCTCCAGACAGCTGATTAATAATTGCTTCTTTCTGGGGGAATACAGCTTGACATTGCAGCCCATCATTTCTAACCAAAGTTCCTTCCACCACCCATGAAGGGCATCAGCACACGGAGGGAGGCAGATGAAACATGCAAAATCCATGCTCAAAGTTTCCTCTGTTGCTGGCCCCACCCAACTCACCCGCAGGAGTCCCTGGTTTTTCCAGGAGACAGCTGTCCTCTCATCTCAGGTGCAATGAAGTTTGTCTGAGCTGGTGTCTAATGAAACTGTGTTTCAGTAAAGTCTGGAAGTATCTTACGGACGGCTCAAGGGACGGGACACAAACCCTCCAAATGGGCCCTGGGAGCTGTGCTGCAGTGTAGCCCAGACATATCCCCAGAGGCTGCAGTTATGACCCAAAAACCTGGCAGGAAAAGCCACCTGCCGACACCCTCCACATGTAACACCATGTACACCAACAGGAGTAGTTACCGGTCCACCCTCACTCAGACCTACCTAGATGACAGAGCTGCCCACCTCAGAAAGAGGGAGCAAAGCCACATCAGCCAGAGGGAGGCGCTGCGCTGAAATGGGTCTGGAACACACAGGGTGCCGTCCGTGGTCCATACAGAGCTGGCCAAGAACCCCTCTGGCAGCAATCCCTGGGCTCACCCCTGCCCACAGGAGGCTACAAAACATGCCCTTTCTCTGTGCAGAGTTTAAAAATACCTCAAGGAAAACAATGATTGTTTATCCCGTTTTATCATCTTGGATCATCTTAGAGGACGCAGTGTGTTTAAGAACTAAATTTCCATCTGGTGAACTGGTACATTTTTTATAATGACAGCATTTCAGAGAAAGAACAACAAAGAACTCCAGGCTGCAAGTCCACTGACTGCCACTGACGACTCTCTCCACTTTATTCTCTGCCTGCGACTCCTTTCAGAGTCCCTGGGAGTTTGTGCCTTTCTCTCCGTGCCTGAGTGAGAACTCATTCCTACGGGTCTGTCCGCAATTTCAGAGGCCTTGAGCGGGGACCGCCTATCTTAGAGTAATTCTTTCAATTCTTTCCTAGAAGGAGCTGTTCACCATGCATAATTATGATTTAAATAGCCTTCATTCCTCCTTGAATGACCCCATGTTCCCTACAGACAAAGCCTAAGTACAAAGAAATCACGGCCCCCTTCACCAGGAATGCATGGAAAGGACCTGAGATCTGCCAAGTGCCCTCGTGCTCACAGCAGCAACTCCTCATGAAGGTAATACTGTTTCCTCTCCTCTGAAGAAGCAGCATCCACCTCACTTTCAGGCCTAAAGCTTCCTGACTTTTCAATCCCTCTGTTTTCAACGGAATATTCAGCCTAAACATGCCAAGTTAAAAGACATTCTTTTAGCTTGTACGGTGTTTGTTCTTTCAAGGAGGCCACGTACAATGACCATAATTTTTGCCATATTTCTAATAATAATTGGGAAGCAGAATAAGCATGAGTCTGCTTAAATAGAAAAAAGAGAAAAGTAATTGAAAGGAAGACTGTCCTGAGAAGCCCCTGAAGGGGTTGTTCTCTAAGGAGCAGAGCCAGCAACCTGGGTGGAGCGCTGAGAGGAACTCCCAGTCTTGGCCATGAGCTCCCCACAGGGAAACTCCCCAGCTGCCTCACCAGGGGTCTAGTGACCAGTATCCCCCATGGCAGGAGCCTGAGCTTTAAGACTATTCCAGTACCAGTGAAAACCTCCTCCTCAGCACCACCCACTGTGCTCAACACAGACAAATGGCCCCAACGAAGCAGGGAAGACACACCTCTTCAGGGGTCCCCCATGGCCAGGAGACAGCGGCCAGACCCTGCTCACCAAGGGGGGGGGGGGTTCTGGGCACTGGGCCGGCTCCCCTTCTCTGATCAGAGTGACTGTCCTGCCTGTGCCTCTTGCCTGATCACAGGTGTCAGGAGGCAGTGCTGGGCCTTTCTGCCCCTTTTCCAGAGAAGCACAGGACTGGACATACATGGGCCCTGCGGCAGGCAGCTGGCCGTGCATGACCCTCACTGTTTCCATTGGAGGCCACAGAATCTGGAGATTAACCGCATCTGGTGTCTTCCTGTGCACTGTATGGTAAGAAACGAGACAGATTGGTTCTGTCCACATTGATGGACCGGACTCCAGCACAGGGCAGAAGAAACAGGCGCCCACCCACCCCACCTCAGAGTAGACAGTGAGGGAAAGAATACCATGGTGTCCCTAGGACCACACCAGAGACCCAGAGGGGGACCCTCTTCTAAACTAACGGCAAACAACTACTTATTTAAATATATATATATATATATATATTTTTTTTTTTTTAAGTCTTTTGTACATAGATCATAAATACATTTATGCCAATTTCAGTGTGTTGATTATTTGTACAGATTGGAGTGCTTACATCATACTAATCAACATAGCTTTCACCTCATTCACCCAATTATAACATTAGGACATTTGTGTTCTACACATCATAGATCCAACTTGTACTTGCAATGTGCTCCACAGTTGTGGTCCCCTTCTTTAGGAAGAAAAAATAGTAAGTCTGAAAAAAATGTCAGATGAAGCAAGATGTAAAACTTGTTGTAAGGAGCAGGAAAGGGTAGAAAACTCAAAGTCTGACCTTCCTAGAACCTTTGATGCACCTTCCATACAGTCTTTAAAGGAGAATGTGACAAGGGCTGGAAGAGAGGGCATTCGACAGTGGAGTCAGAGAGAAAAGCAGCAGCCACCTCCAACAATCCCCAGAAACACCTGCAGCAGCCAAGTGCAATGGAACAGGTGTTTCCAATCCCAGGCCAAGTCAGAGTGGTGTGGTTGATGGAACCTGTTTGCTGACAGAGGTGTCCGGCAGGAGAAACTTCCAACTTTCCACAATTCAGTCAATTCACCATCTCGGATGAAAGGAGGTTGGGCCCATGGATAGATATTTCAGAATAGATCTAATTTGGGACTGGACATTTTTCAGAAACTAAATTTAGCCAGACTGAATTCTTTTTTAAAAATGCTATCCCATTAAGCCTTTTGAAATAGGAAATCTACATTTCGTTACAAAGACAGAACGCAGTGTTCCTCCATCAACTTGAATCACAGGGGCAGGTGAGCGTTGGGTGCCACACACTTGGTGTATAAACATGTGCGGCCAGGGCCTGTGGGGAGAGTGAGGCATACAGACAATGGCCGGGTGCTCCAGATGCCTTGAAAGTCAAACATCGAACATACATGGTCATTAACTATTTTTAAAATAACTCTCATTTGCACTTTTGGAAAAGTCATGTTTTAATGTGTCTTTCTGTTACCAAATGCTTATTAACCAAAATATTGACTTTTATTAATCTTCTATTTATATCCTTTGTCCATTTTTTCATGCACTCTGGAAAAAACCTTACTAAGGATATTAACTTGTTTTTACAGTTAAGAACCAAGGGTCTTCCAAGCTCATCATGCACTTTAGTTTTATTCACAGAAAAGCCTCTAAAAGTTCTTGTCAGACCATTTATTGATCCTTCCGTGTGGTTTTCCTTTTTGGTTTCTCTTGTTACTTTTACACTGACAAAGTCCTTCCCTGAACCACAGCCATCTCCCTGCCTCTTTCCCCGGGTGCTGGCCCAGGTCAGGTGGGGCGTGTGCCGCACTCACAGGCGGTTTGGCTTTTCAGCATAGAGATTCCTAGTCATGGGCAGAGTGGTCCCCCTGAGGGCGTCCCCGGAACCTGCATATGTGGCCTTATTTGAAAATGGCATCTTTGCAGATGTGATGAATTTCAGATCTTCAGAGGTGGGACAATCTCTGGCTGAGTGGCCCTCAATGCATTCACAAGTGTCCTCGGGAGACAGACAGCAGAGGAGAAGCTGTGAAGACAGAGGCTGGATGTGGGAGCCCAGAGCTGGAAAGGCGGGAAGGAGCCTCCCGGGAGCGGGTAGAGGCAGCTTCTTTCTTCACGGAGTTCAGCCTCCAGAACTCAGAGAGAACATGATTCTGACCTTTTAAGCCACTTGGTCTGTGGCAATTTGTTACAGTAGCACCACTGAACTAAATACACAGATTACTCAATTCTTTTCCTGGAAAAAAAAAAAATCTACATTTTCAGAAAATATTGAAAAAGATATTAATCACAGAATAGCCAAATATTTTTATAAGCAGCTTAACTGTTAAAAAATAGGGATTGCTTGAATCATATTGCAAATAAGAATACTATATATCAATTTAAAATCAAATTATCAAAGAACGATTTGAACAGAATGGGCAAATACTTCGAAAAGAAAATAAATTAAAACAAAAAAAAAAGGACAGTTCCCAAATTTGGTTTAAAAAATAATTAGAAGAAGCCTGGAATGATACATACCAAGAAACAAACTAATTATTTCCAGGTCCTGGACTTATTGGTGACTTATAATACAGTAACAATTTGTAAATATTTAGCAGACAATATGACCAGAAAAAAAAAAAAAAGAAGAAAATGTACAAAGGTAGCCCAACGTTCCTCCAATTTCACCACCAGATATGGCAGAGAAAAAAATGTATCACAGGAGAGAAGAGACTCAACAGATGTCAGGAATATAGGAAAGGTCCCGAGATAGGAAGAAAAGATTCGGCAGCCTAGGAAAGGCATTGCCAAAGCGCATGATAAAATGCTCCCTCTGCGTTTTGCCTGTTCTTGTTTGCTAGGAAGTTGCTGGATACTTTCCAAGAATGTTCTACACCAGGGAGAGAGGGCATGCGTTAAAGGAAGGGCGGTAGGAACTCACGCACCGGCCATAACTGACCTTTGAGTGATCTTCAGCGAGGCCATTAACAAACTTCAGCACTGAGGGTGTAGGCTTTACCTGATTTATAGATATGCATTTTTTTTGGGGGGGGGGGGGATTGTTTGTTTGTTTTGCAGTTTTTGGCCGGGGCTGGGTTTGAACCCGCCACCTCTGGCATATGGGGCCTGTGCCCTATTCCTTTGAGCCACAGGTGCCGCCCTACGTGTACACTTTAATTTTCTTTAAAAAATGCTAAACTCCATCGTAAAATGACACAAGACGCTGGATTTCTCACCTTTTCTTTGGTTTAGACTCCAGTGTTTTTTCTGAGAGCAAACAAAGGCAGTTCGCCCCCCACAGCCAGCATAGAGCCCACTACCAGCCTCCAGCCTGGTTCCTGCGCCCTGCAGCCTACTTGGAGCTGGGGCTGGGCTGTTCTGCAGAAGCTCAGTCTTAGAGGAAGCAAGGCAGAGGTGGGGACCACAGGGTATGCACTTCTCCTCGGCTGAGCATGGGCTCTCACCTCCCAGCCTTCCCCTCGGTTCCGCACACCAGCCCAGGTCCTGCCAACATCTTCCACTTTGCTTACATTTGCCAGAGTTTGATTTTTGGACGTGGGCTCAGAGAACCATAGGCAACACAGCTGGCGAATCCAATTGTGTAATTAACAGAGGAATGACTGATAAATCATGAAATTGTTACAACGAGTTTCATGGATTTTCTGCTTTACAATATCTTGACAATCTTTTAATTAGATGAACACATAAAGAAGTCCTGTAAGACTTCCTTAAATGACAGAAGTATTGCATGCCATTGGTAATCTATAAATTCAGAAGAACAGTCACACAGTGGTGGGAGCCAACAGCCCCCCCTTCCTGGTATCTGGAAGAAGTGGCTTTTCCCCAGAACAGTCCTCTGCACAGCCTCTAGGGTCATCAGGGACAGCTCCACCCAGAAGAGCACATTAAGATTAAACTAGTTGGATGTAGTGACACATGAGGCAAAGTTTCTGGAGATCTTCTACTGCTACTAAGACTTCCACACTATACAAACAAAACAAAGACAGTTGGCTGATAATGAGACCCCTCCCCTTCCTCCTGGGCCCTGGCAGGTGAGTGTGGGGTGACACAGACTGGGCTCCCCACCCCTCCCACACATGATCCTCCACACACAATGTGGAAAGGACAACAGCAGAGGCATAAGGCGTAAGACACAGGGCTCAGAGAGAGAGCGGCCACTGGTCACAGAAACCTTTCTGGACTTCACACATGTCATGTCACGTCACAAAGGTTTCGGGCCCTACTGTCTCCACAGCTGCAGAGCTGATCCCTGATGGTCAGAATGACAGATCAGAAGGGAAAGAACGTGGTCCCTGAGGACATGCCACTGTGATCTTTGATCAGAGCAACTAACAGACATTCCTATTTAGGTTGTTTGGTGTGGCTCTAATAGGGGGAGCCAAAAGATTCCTAATACAAACATACCAAAAAAAAAAAAAAAAAAAAAAAAAATAAGAAGAAAATCAAAACCACTGTCAATCTCAGCATCTGTACCTGCACAGCTGGTTTTCTCTTCTAAATTCATTCCACAAAGGCTGACTGGACACTTCGTGCCCAACCATGTTTTAGGTACTTGAAATACAATAGTGACCAACACAGGTAAAACCCTCTGCCCCACAACGTCCTCATATCAGCAGCACTCAATGGCAGAGGTACAGACTCCAACACCGGAGACTGAGTGATGAGTGGTCTGTGGCCCCAGGTAGGTCACCCAACCTCTTTTCCTTGGTCTTTTCACCTGCAACATCAGGTAGCGACAGTGCTGACCTCACAGGCAGGTGCAAGAATTAAGTTAACAAAGCATACAGCAGGGCACCCAGCACACAGTGCTCAGTCAAAGTTAGCTATTCCATATCAGACAATATGTAAAGACATTAGATAATGTTAAAAATAAGTGAATTGTGTAGTGGGTGAGAAGGTAGCCAGGGAGACAGAGGGACAGCCTTGCTGGCCAGCCTCACTGAGACGCCCATGTGCAGGAAGACCTGAGGGAAGAGTGAGCTGAGCCCACCATTCTGCAAAGCCCATCAGGACGCCCTGATCCCAGGGGCTACAGCTTGGGGAACAGCAGGAGGCTGGAGTGCTGGAAACAGAGACTTGGGGTGACCTGAGAAGGCCAAGTACAGCACTGCAGGCAGCTGACCCTTGCTCTGAGCATGTGCAGACAAAACAGGACTCAGCGGGGTCTCCACTCTGGCTGTGGGTCCCCCCAGGCTCTTCTATGAGCCTCATGTAGCAGGGTTAGGGAGGTGGGAGGAAACTGTCCAGCAATGTTTTCTTCACTTAACACAACATGAATACCTTTCTGTAGTACTAAACACATGACTTTCATCTTTTTAATGGAAGTGTATTTTTACACTTTCTGTAGTACTAAATACATAACTGTCATCTTTTTAATTGAAGTGTACTTTTTATAATGTGGCTGTATCATAATGAATTCATCCAGTCTCCTGTTACTGCTGTTTCCCAGTATTAGACAACAGAACACAACTGGAGTGAATATCTGCCCAGCTAATTTCCCATAAGTTCTTAATTGTTTTTCTTTAGGACAAGCTCCCCAGAGTGAAATTGCTGGAATTAATTGTGTACATAGAAGGGTCTTCTTTAATCGAGTGCGGTAACTCTTAAGAAAATACCTTTAAAGAAGCACGCAGTGGATAAACTGAACACTAGGAAATGCTGTTTAGCAGCTTTGAAGAGCTGTGTAGCTCACCTATCACAACAAAAATAAGGCTTGGATCTAATTATAGTGATAACCTAGAACATTTTGTTGTAGACCCAGAAATGTTACATACCAAAACAGCCAAGATAAAAGTTTGAAACTACAACTGTCAACTGTTTATGTAAATTTCTAAGTGATCTATAGTATAGGTCCTATACTAAGTTTTTAACACCAGAAAACAGATGTTCAGAAATTTGTTCAGAAACTGTCAAAATATTACAAAGAATGTCATAAAAATGGAAATTATTTTTAAAAGAGCCAAAGGTTTCGATTCAAAGGCAAATGTAGAAGGAATTCAAATCCCCTGATGTGCTAGCAAGGTTTCACATCTGATTCACACACACCACTCACAGAAGAAAGGCAAACACGTGAGGAGCCCTGACTGCCATGTACGGAGCAGGTGACTGGCTGAAGACTCACTTGCTGTTTCAGATATTTATAGAGTAACCTGGCCCAAAGCACTGTGGCAGACATCAAGGAGACCCAGCTCTGCCCCCTTCCCTCCACCTCTACAGCACCAAGGACAGCGGCTGGCGCCTGGACTTGGGGGCTTGGACCCACAGCCTGGCACGCACAACAGCCCTTGCCCCAAGCAAGGCTCAGCAAGGGCTCTGAGGGTGACATCATTCCGGCAGCAAGGCCTGGGACACACACCACAAAGGAAGTGCATTTCAATTAGATCTGAAAAGATAAATATGAAGAAAAAATAGAAAAGAAAAAATGGTCAGGTGTGAGCTAGGAAGGAGTCCTGCTGGTGTACGGCCGTGTCCGTGACAGGGAAGGACCTAGTTAGGAGAGTCTGAGCCTGAGCACCACAGCAGTAGCACAAGGAGGAAGGGGAAGAGAGATGTGGCCTGAGAGCGGGGACGCACCTGCACCCAGACAACTCCTCAGCAAACAGTCAGTCACAGGCAGATCCTAAGACAAGGCACCAGAATAACACAAAGTATCTTTCTCCCAGAACACCAGAAGCAGAGATGGCACCAAGCGTCACGACCATGGGGCACACAGAGACACCCCTAACCCATCTCCCAGGGAACAAGCACAGAAGGACATAAGTACAACGTAGCATGAGGTGCTACGACCACGGGACACACAGAGAGGCCCCTATGTCATGGGCAAGATACACAGAGAGAGCAGCTCCTAAGGGAGTGGGAGGAGAGGGAGAGGGGAGGGAAAGGAGAGGAAAAGAAGAGAGGGGAGGGAGGGGTGGGG
>CAUYPK010024101.1:0-26631 GCA_963574355.1 Loris lydekkerianus
TTTTTTTATTGTGGAGAAGGGGCAGGGAAAGAAGGCGGGGGAAGAGGTGAGTGACAGGGTCGGGCCAGTGGCATGGTACCACATTGGCTGTATCTAGGTAGAGGCAGTTTCAGGCCGGGCCTTGCTGAGTCGTTGCTCCGCTTGGTGTTTTTTTGCAACTGTTAATACTCTGGTCTTCAAATCAGAAATGTTTACTAGTTTACTTACTAGAAAATATTTTTTAAAAGGTATTTTCCATTAATTTGCTACTCTGAATTCTCACCCAAAAGTCAGAATTAAAATTTCTCTGCACTACTTGAAGCAATCCTGAATAGCAAGGCAAGTACTAAGAAGGAACATTAAACCCAATGACATTTGGATGTTGATGCACTTTCCCTGAGAGCTGAGAATCCTGAGTCTTCTGCCATTACCCCCACAGACTCAATTTCATTTTCGGTAGGCATTGCCCCACCTCCCTTGTACGTTACAAGGATTCCTACTGAGAGAATAAATTGAATTATCATTTTCATTTAGCATATGGAACACTTTTGCAAAGAAAATGAAATTATTACAATACTGGGTCTTTTAAAAATGTTTAAATAGGGGGGAGAGAATTTGATGTTCCCATCTAGGGAGCAACATTTGATTTGACCTAAATTTGGGAAGTATTTTCAGTAGTTCTCAATTGGCTGAAACAGTCACACGTAAGATCGGTAGTAGATGGAGAAGACGCCTTCTGCTTCTAACACCCACGTATGAGTAGTAGTTGAAGTAAACCATCCCAGAGAGACCTTACCATTAAAAATGTGGGTGTACCCTTCACCCTGAAAGCTAGCAGGGTGCAGTGACCTCTGCAGAAATAGACCCTGAACAAAGCAGTTTTTGGAAATGAAATTAGGCAGGCTAAGGAACCAAGAACCGGGAGTGTCCCTGATGAATCTTGGCAAGGCAGACTATTCCCTGACAACAACAAGCTCAAATGGAAGTTAATAAAACACAGAATACACATTGTGCATTTACATTTATTGCACATTAAACCTCCTTGCATAGAAAAGATAATGACAGACGCAAAAACAAGAATGCTGAACAGTGCAGGTCTGTCAGCAGAGAGCAGGCAAGGTGCCAGCTCCCCAGACTAAACCACGTAGGCAAGTCTGTGAGGGGCCAGTGAGGTTGGGAGTAGAGAAGATGTCATGGGCCTCTAATGCCACTTTCAAATTGGCATTTTCCTCACCCAGAAAGTTAAATCCACCATGATAAATCTGTGGGGGCAGCAGACAGCACAGAGGCGCCCAGGCATGGTGTGCAATTCCTACAATACATTTAAAATGGCTCATGTAGCTCGATTTGGCATTTTATAGACCATCCTCTGCAAAATTTTCAGCCTGAGCCAGGTTCTCTATGAGATGGAAAGTTCCTTGAAACCAGGAGAGATAGCAGTGGGTCTGGTAGTTGAGGGTAGTGGCGGGTGAGAACCCACCTCTAAAGGATTTATGTTCTGTAACAACCCAACCTCACCCACAGACAGTCTGCTGCTAGGAGGTTTTTCGTGTAGGTCTTTCGTGACACCTCTCAATCCCCTCCACCCCCAGAAGTGCTATTGACTCATGTCTGACTTATTGACAGGACCAAAATCCTTTTTAAGGCAAACTTCCTTGAGCTCTCTTACAGCAGTCCCAACACCGTCCATTCTGAAGAAGCATTGGTTTTCACAACAGAACAAATGTATTCCAGGTGCATTGGTGACACTGCACAAGTTGGAAGAGTGGACCATATTGAGCCACTCAAGTTCTTCCCTTTCTCTTCAACACTAAGGCCCCATAAGTGCACACTCTGAAGCAGCTGCCACAGACATACCCTGGCCAATGAAAAAGGAAAAAATTGCACAGAGCCCTCAGGCCACCGTCTCAGCTATGTCCTCCTACACCTGGAGAAGAGAATCTATGAGGCTTCCACACAAGGAGCCCCATTAGCTCAATTCTGCTCACTGGGAACCTGGAGGTTCTACTTTCCTACCCAGCTGCCATCTCCCCAGGGCCATGCCTGCTAGAGTCACATTGCCAGTTTCAGACATGCTTCTTCGATGCTTGCAAGATTCTGCACAGCTGGGAGCAGAGCTGCAGCCTCCTTAGCACAGCTGAAGAGAACAAAAGCTTCCAGGGCCTGGAACATAATGAGCTCCCCATCCCTCCCACCCTCACGGGCCCCACCCTCTCTCCTCCCTTTCCTCTGACGAGTGGAAAATCACACAGAAGCTTCTCTCTCAGCACCAGGCCTTTATTTATTTATTTCCTTACAGGGGAGATGGCGTTGCATTCCCTTGTGTTTCAGAAGCTGAAGTGCTTTGGTAACCAAGAATGAAAGTGTTTGTTTTAATTCTGCCTCCTCGGCATGTGCTCTTAAAGAACACGGCTCACCCCGTTTCCTCCACTGCTACTGCTGCTTGGTGGCGGTGGCGAAGATAAACAGCCCATCGGTGCCCAGCTGAAAAGAAATATAGAAAAGGGGGTGGGAGTCGTTTAATGGCTTTTTTTTGAATGGCTTTTTTTTTCTCTGCGATAGCTTCTTATGATACAGTAGTTTCTCCTTCTTCATGCAAGCACTGTGTTTCTATTCATAAGGATAAGATTGAAGTAGCACATTGGCTTCCAAGAGTGGGAGGGAGATGCGGAGGGTACTGAGAGGTTGGCTGTTTCAGTTAGAGGAAAGCGAGGTGTGGAGGGTTCTCATGTGGCTGAGACCCAGGCACTGGGCCAGCCGCTGAAGGCTTGTGTCAGCTTCCTTGCCCTACCCTGGGGAGGGGAGAGGACTCAGTCACAGGGAAAGAGACCTCTGTGGAGAGTCACAGAGCTCAGAGCAGGAAGATTGAGAAAGTCTCCAAGCAAAACCAAGGTCACCCTGGGGCTGCCTTTCTCCCACCTGAAAAAGGGGAGGACAGGAAATAGTGTGCTGTGTGTCTGCAATTTCGTCTCAAGTTATCTGTCCTAGGATAGATTATAGATTTTAGGGTCTGGACTGACACCCAGGAGAACACTGTTCCTCCTTCCTTCCTTCCATGCAATCTAACCTTATATACTTTTCACTTCCATAAATTGAGAACTTGTGGTTTATGATAGCCAAGCAGCTCTATACATGACATAACTGTGAGATCAAAAGAGATAATACCAGGCCATAGTCACTGACTAGGAATAAAATGTTCTTATTACATGCAATCAATTTGACCTTAGGTCAAATTCATGTTGTTGTTGTTTTTTTCCTTATAAACTAAATTACTTTATGAAATAGAAATAACTTGAATACAATAAAGTAGTTTGCTATTACAGGAAGTCCTGTACTAAATCCTTTTGTAACACAAATAAAATATATGTGTCTATAAATTTTAGTGTTTTATGTTGGGCTTTCTTAAATTAGAGGAAATATGTACTGGGAACATTTGAGTTAAGGACTGAGATTTACAAGCCCATCCAGAATATTGAGTGTCTGTTGTGGGCAGAGCATTTCTAGACAACAGGGAAGAAGGAATTAATAGCATCTCTACCCATGAGCTTACAAAAGAAGAGTGGTAGAAGCATCAGGTGCTTAGAAGCTTTATGTAGAGCAGACAGGACAAGTAGCTTCATGAGACAAGCCTGCAGATACATTTTGCAATCTGCAAAGTAATTTGAAACAGATAACATCTACCACTGTTACTGCAACCTGCTCATAAATGTGGATATAAGAAGTCTGGGGGCCAGGTGCAGTGGTTCATACCTGTAATCTCAGCTCTTTGGGAGGACAAGGCAGGAGGATCACTTGGGGCCAGGAGTTTGAGACCAGCTTGGACAACAAAGTGCAACCCTGTCTTCGAAAAGACATTAGCTTTTATGGCATGCCCTCATAGTCTCAGCTACAAAGGAGGCTGAGACTCAGCCTCAAAAGAGTTTCGAGAGTAACAAATTCTTTTAGGCCTAACAGCTTTAGTAGAAAGAACAGGGACACTAAGGCCTGAAAATAGCATCTTACATACACTGTGAATGCAAAAAGAGTAAAGGTCTGCTTCAAATTCAAAATATCAAACAGGCGATAGGAAAAACGTATAAGACCTACTGAAATCAGTGGTGAATCAGAGAGGGTTCACCAGGAGGAACTTCTCCAGGACAGCATAACCCAGAAAAATTGCCCTTTGGTTCAAGAAGAAACATGCACAAGGAGTCACTGTAGGAACCAGAAAAGAAGAAACACAGAGAAGAGATTAAAAACCATAATTCAAAACAAAATGAGGAAGAAGTGAACCAGAAACTGTGGGAAGACAGAAGTGATGAGAAATGAACAACTGGCTGGAATGTGGTACCAGGAAGAGCCACAAGAAACAAGCCCTTCCCTCCCCTGTTCCCAGGTCCCCCTGCCCAGCATGTTCTTGCTATTCTTGCCCTGATGCCCTTATGCTGCACCTGACCAAGCTCTGTGTCTGGTCACATCAATGGTTATGGTCAGCTCCCATGCAGTCCTCTGGGAGGAAAAGATGTCTTCAAAATGATGGAGCTGCCTCTTCTATGCAAGAGTCAGGTTCAGAATCAGAGAGTAAAAACTAGTCACAGCCCAGACCAACACCTGGAAGCAATGGACAGTGGAATAAATTCTTCTGTCCAAAATTGCCTTCCCCCAGAGGCTGACTATGATTTCTGGAGCTCCACAGCATTCACTCCATGTTTAGTTATAAGAAGAGAAAAAGAGAGAGAAGGAAAGTACTTAAGAAATTGGGATCCTGGTCAGGTGCAGTGGCTCACACCTATAATCCTAGCACTTCAGGAGGCTGGGGTGGATGGACTGCTTGAGCTCAGGAGTTGGAGACCAGCCTGAGCAACAGCGAGATCCTTTCTCTACTAAAAATAGAAAAAATTAGCCAGGTGTCATGGCAGGTGCCTTTAGTCCCAACTCCTTGGAAGGGTGAGGCAGGAGGATTGTGTGAGTCCATGAGTTTGAGGTAGCTGTGAGCTATGGCACTCTACCCAGGGTAAGGGAATTAGAGTCTATCTCAAAATAATAATAATTTGGGACCCTGAGTATCTCCACTGGGAAAGGTATATCTGGTTAAAGTGTCATCCTCAGAATGATACCAGACTAGATGTTTCAATGTAGAGGCCACATGGTGACCTAATAGAATTGAGGAGAGAAGGAAACAGCAGAAAAGTCAGATGGCACTGTAAGAAATAAACTCATAAAGGTCATTTTGGTGGACATGGTGAGGCCTCGGTAGACAGGAAGTAGCACCAAGGCTCCAAGTGTGTGGGGAGCATGACCAGGAACACCTTGGTCAGAATGGGAGACGTAATGGAAGGAAGATTTGCTGAAGACAAGGACAGCTTACTTCATGATTTTGTCATTAATACTTTTTGACCCTGGGAACTTCTGAGCACATGTGGATAACAACAACAACACAATAGCCATCCATTTGACTTTAAGGAAGTCCTCAGAAAGAATGTGGATTTGAGCTGGGAGGATCAATTGAGCCCAAAAGTTTGAGGCTGAAATGAGCTATGATCATGCCACTGCACTCCAGCCTGGAAGACAGAATGCAACCAGGCTAGAGTACAAAAAGAAAAAGAAAACAAAAATGAAGAAAAAAATCCAGGTCTCTCTTTAATTAGTAGTGTGACTGTGAGCAACTCACCTTACTTCCTTGAGCCTGACTTTCTTCCTCCTACAGTAAGAATGGCTTCTAACATTCTCTGATTCCATAATTCCTTTCCCCCTCTACTTTGGGTTATTCTAGACTAGTTTAGTTGAGTCTTGATAAAAGAAACAAACTTTAAAAGCAAAGGTTTGAATAAATAAATAATCTGAATAGTGCTGTCCTACTGGGATATTCTAAAGAGAATGTTTCACAAGCCAACTAGAGGTCCAAGGTCTTGGGGCATCGGTTGCCTGAAAATGTGAAAATTAGATTAGGAATAGTGTCTAAAATCTTCAATAGCACAGGTAAGTTGAAAACAGATTTATTCACCCAATGTAAAAATACTAGGATGAGTGGGACACCCTTTGAAACTTTGTAAATGAAGTAGTTTACTCAAAGGGTAATAATCTTACCAAATGTGTTGGACCAGCAGGTGGTACAGGGAGTAAAGAAATGCACAAATGGCTTCATACATGGTTTGGAAAATTGACCATGGAAAGTTGGAAATGAATGACCCAAGGCATTATAGGGTGGAACAATACGGAGATCTGAAAATATTTAAGGTTGACATCTGGGAAAACAGTAAGGCTGTCTCTCATACCCAAGGGCCTTCTGAGTCTCATGAGCAAAAATCAGTTCAATGTTTGACTACTGAAAGTGCAGCAAATTCTTGTTTTTATTAAAATGGAAGGAATGTCGTAGTAAGCAAGGGGAGAAGATGTGCTGGGTTAAGCACTCTCAATGACAGCACAGGCTGTAATAATGGCACTTGGGATAGGCACTTGGTCCATCCTGTGGTTTGAGTTTGCCCCCTCCCCCCCCGCCCCAGAGACTCATGTTGAAATTTGATCTGCAATGTGGCAGTGTTGGGAGGTATTTAGGGCAGGAGGGTGGATTTTCCATGAATGGCTGAATGCCATTCTCCCAACAGTGTGTGAGTTTTCCATCTGGAGTGACTGGATTAGCCCCTGGGGGAATGCTTCCTCAAGAGAGGGTTGTTATTATAAAGCCAGGACACTCCTCTGGATATTTGCACATATCCACCTCACCTTTGACCCTCTCTGCCATGTTTCAACGCAACACCAAAGTCCTCACTGGAAGCCAATGTCAGTGCCCAGCTTCTCACACCACGCACAGGATGTATTAAGTAAACTCCTTTTCCAGCCTCAGATATTCTGTTGGAGTGACACCAAATGGGGGCAGACAGTCTAGTAATGTCATGAGGGAGGGTTCTCATGTAATTAATTCTAACTTGAGTAATAACAAACCAGGTGATATTAAGTATCAACTCTAAAAAAGAGATTTGAAGAGGAAAAATACCCATGTTAGTCCAAATTAATATTTATTTCAGTTGTGGTTGTTGAAAGTAAGCCGTGTGAATTACTTCCTATAGCCTATCTTCATGAATTGGAATTCCTCAATCTTTGATGCCACTGTAGTCATCACTCTGACAACTTGCACCCTAACCCAGTCCTCCTGCTGGAAAACAATCAACCCTCAGATTCTGAAATGTGCATTGCAGTCTCATTTTAGGTCTCCATACAAGTTCGCATTCTGAGGTTGAAACATGTTAATGGACGTCTGCCTAGGTAAGGATTTTAGAAATGGGACCTGAGTGCATTTACTTTTCTCCATGCACTTGTAATCAGCCTGTCACTTCATTATCTGCATTCTGTGTTGGCTGCTTAGGATCATTAGGCAAAACCTCGCTATCGCTGTGGATTACTCAGTACGTTTGCTCTAATAAGCTTTCGTAAATAAAACCCGAAGAGATGAAAAAGGCCAGTGTCTGATTACATGCAACCAATTTGGTCTCATTAGGTTCTTATAAGGATAAAAAGTAAATACAATCTTTATAAATCATACAGCTGTAATGGAGATGGCTGGAAAAATTCATTAGTTAAGATAATAAGAGTGAAGACCGTTTAAACGTGCATAACAGTTTGGTTTATGAAGCCGTTAAGTACTATTTCATCCATTATAAACTTTTACAAAACTCAAATATAAAGATGTAATCAGGCAGATGAAATCAGAGTCTTACGTGATTCCTTAAGGTTTGGCCTTAATAAATTGCTATTAAAACAATGATAAAAACCAATGCTTGTCTTGAATCTTGTATTCAAAAGCCCCTAAGTGATAAACAAAACATTAACTTATTGTCCATAGATGCCCAAGGTCTGGAAGAAGTTTATTCAACCTATTTCATAGATAGGCTCACACAGATAAAATGATAAGCTAAGAAAACTACAGCAAAATTGCCAAGCAGAGAACACAGCCTGAGGTTGTTGCTTCTCAAGTCAATGTGAATTCAGAATTTTCATTAAAAAATAAACACAGACTAGGTGCCTCTTTTTATTACTTTGCTTTAAGTGTAATATCTTGATTTGATTCTTGGGCAGCAAGTGGAGAAAAAGTTGATCCGTTAGACTTGAATATTGCTTCTCAACTGAAGTACCTGTTCAGGGATAAAAAACAGTGGACCTAGAGTTGGCAAAACTTGGAATTAGACAACCTCCGGTTTGAGAAGCTGGCTCTGCCCTTCACTCTGTGACCTTGAGCAAGTCACTGAGTGGACCCAGGGCTCACCTGTGTGAATAGGAATGGCAATGCTGGGAGGAATAAATGAGATTAGTAATGCAGCAGCTTTGCAAACTTTAAAGTGCTATCCAAATGTTATCTATTTTTCTTGTATCTTTCCCTTTCGTTTATTTTGCACTATGATGTTTTCAGAATTAACTCCCATCTCTTGAACCTATCATTTTTATTGCCCACAGATAATGGGTGGTCACAATGTCCCATCTCAGGCCTAGGGAAACCGAGGCAATCCCGATCAACTTCACCACCTCTAACTAGATGCCAGAACGTAATTCTGACACTTGACCCAAACCTGTCGACCCTAAGGAAACCAGTTCTCTAGACTGCCAAAAATCCCACCTCCGGAAGGGGAAGGGAGGGGGGAGGTTTGGGTGGAGGGAGGGTGATGGGTTGGGCCACATCTATGGTGCATATTTTTATCTATAATAATAATTAAAAAAAAAAAAACTGTAAAAAAAAAAAAAAAAAAAAAAAAGAATGGAACAGTAGAGGCCGCAGGGGGCTCGCTTCCGCCCTCGTCTCCCGGCAGCTCCCTCTGCACAGAGAGCCTCTTCGGGGTCCAAGGCGCAGGCTGGCCCCATCTTTCTCCCAGCGTCACTATGTGAATGTCAAGAGCAGCAGGAAGGGAAGAACCGGTACAACTGAGCATGGAGAATGGAAGAGGCAAGTGCCAGCCCACGTCTCGGGCGGGTGAGCTTTCCAATGATTCATCCTGGAACGCGACGTGCACATACCCAGCAAAGAGACGGAGAACTACTGAATTTAACAAACCACATAAACTTAAACGACATACAACGTCCGCTGGGCGGCATGGAGGAGGGGTGGCCAGGTAGAGTGGCAGTGGATGTCAGGAGGTGGAGGCGGGAGGTGGCAGAAGTTACACTTCCCTTTTTCCTCCATTGTCAACAGCTCGGCTGTAGCAGCCAAAGCGCGGCGCTTTTCATAATAGATACAACACTGCCACCTAGAGGCCCACAGGCGATTGTCCTCTACACCCGCCAGAGGCCAGAGGACTGAAACTGATTACCTCGCACTGCCTTAATGAAGCTTCCCCGGTAGGGTCTGAATGGCCGTTACACCAGGCAATCTGCAGACAAGTCTTGGAGGAACTGCTTGCAAAGCCCAAGGATATGTGGGCTGTCTGCTGACATTAGTCAGCCCTCTGCAGCTCCTCTCGAGCACAGTCCCAAAACATAAAACAATAAAGGACCGTCTGGATTATGGCCCCCAAACCACCCCCTCCCTCCATCAAAATGCAAATTTTCTTGGGTTTTTTTCTTTACTGTGTCCTATTCTTTGCCAGTTAAGATAATTCATGCAAATTTTATGCGTTTTGCTCAGAGGCATCTAATTAGACAGATTAGCTCATCGTCTCCGTAACCTTCTATTTTATTCTTCTGAAAAGAAAGTTATGTCAGTTAGGAACCTCTCACTCTCAATAGGCATCAGGCACCCAGGGAGTTTGTGTATGACAAAGAGCTCACAGGTCTTGTGGTGTGCACAGTTCATAAACAATTGCATTTTGTGGTGTGTATTAGAGTGTTTGCATTTGAGGCTGTTTGCATGCCTTTGTGTTCAAAGTGCTGCTTGGGTGCATGAGCACCAGTGCAATCACAGTGCACTTTTCCATGAGAAAAAAAAGAGAGAGAGAGAGAGAGCAGTTATCTCCCTAAGATCCAAGAGGTAGGAACATCCGATTGGCATAAGAACTGAACAAAGGAAATGAAAGAGTGAAAAAAACATACATACGTTTTCTCTTTTGTTCTGAAAATGAATTTCAATTCTTGTTGGCATGCTGCCAGTCTGCATTTCAGAAAAAAAGAAAACTCACTTATAAGGAAAAGACAAACCAGAGGTGTGATGCTAACAAGCTCTTAAATTGACAAAAGCATTGTGGGTTGCCATGGAAAGAGATCTTTTAAACTGAGGATCATTATCCCCTGCCTCCAAAAATCCACTAGGCGTGCCAGCCTACAATCCAATTACACAAACAAGATTCCTCAGAGCAGCATCTGGGATGACTTCCTGACATTTTTCCTTCCTTGAAGAGTCTGCCAATTCCCAAGAGCCACCCGGATGTGGGTTTAAGTCAACACTATATGGAGGTCACTGAAACAGATGCCTGTGCCCCTAGCATCGGGCAAGCAGGAAAGCCTTCAGGTCAGAGGGCACAAACTCAAATACCTGCCTGGTCATTTAATTGAGGCCAGTTAGACAGGAAGGTTGCAAGCTGGAGAGCTCTCCTGTCTATAAAGAGCTGTTACTCAGTTCCAGCCAGTCGCTGCCTTGAGGAAATGCAGGCCCAATATTGTTAGATTTTTTTCAAGAGCAGCCAGAAATCCAAATGTGTCTATGAAATCTTCTGACTTTTAAATGCTGGCAGTAACTCAGAAAAATTGAAAACCCTTTGCTAGGCCAAACAAATCTTGGCCAAAGGCCTAATTTGACCTGGAAAATGCCAGTGCAGGCCCTGACTTGGGTCTTTCCCTTGAAAATCAACCACTCCCAAGTTTTCCATCTCCACCACTTATTTAGGGCAGAAACATTCACACTTTCATGCCTTTGTTTATCCTGTTTCACCTGTCTGGAGTTGCTCTTTCCTTCGATTCCTGCCTGTCAAAATCCAATATCAAAGGCCAATTCAAACATCAATTTATTTGTGAAGTCTGCCAGAATCACTGCCGTCAGAATTAATCACTCCGGTAATGCTTCGTTTTTATCTCTATTCCTGCATTTAACAGAGTCTGCCTCCAAGTAGGGACAAGCAATGTTTATGAGAGTCCCAGTTGTGAGCCCTTAAAAACTAGTAATTTGTCAAATACATCCTTTGTGTCCAGGGCCCAGCATAGAGCCTGTGTTGACAGTTGGTTTGAATTAACACTGGGTAAGATGCTAAATGGGAAACAATAAGTGCAGTTCAGTGGCTAAACAGCCCAGGGTACCTCAAAACAGTTCATTCAATCCCAGCCTTGCCTGGAACATGCCAGGTGATCAGATGACAATACATCCCTGTATTTCCACAATAGTCTACATAATGGTGACAACATCAACAGGTATCTAATTAAGATGTATCTCTCTGTCAGACCCCAGGGACCTCACAAATAAAAATAGGTTGTTATTATTATGATGCTGTCTTGACTTCTTAGAGGGTAGGGTTCGGATTTTTTTCCACGTTTCATCCTTTTCACCCACCACAAATTCTGGGACAGAGAAGGATTTCAGCAAAATATCTGTGAAGTTTAGTATTCATCTTCAAGACAAGTCTATAAGCACCTACTTTGTGCAAGAACAGCATCCTCTGGTGGTTACAAGGTGCAATGAGCTCAGAGAGTCACAACCTAGTTGGAAGGTGAAAGATACATACATCAAAGAAGAAAAAAAAATCATTGCACCATCAGTACATGACATATGCCAGAAGGTATTATGAAGCCCCAGTCAAGAGGCATGCCCCTGGTTGACTGCTGATGAGTCAGAGAGAATAGGAAGCAGTGTCCACCTCCATGGAGACCCTGCATCCTCTATGGGAGAATGGCAAGGTCACTGTGGGCTGCACGGTCAAAAAAAGTGAGATAAGAAATCACAGGAAGCAGGAACCTGGAAAGGTCTAGGTTAAAGCAAAGATCTATTGTCTTAACATTAGGATGATTTCCCTGGGAAAGAAAAAAGGAGTGGTTATTAAATAAATTGAAATTTTGCTAAAGGGAAAATGATGCTGCTACAATGATGCTACTCCTGGATCAGTGGCCTTTCAGGGATCCAGAAATCCCTGGATCCCAACTTTGGGATCAAATCCAGTTAAGAATGACACAGAAGCTCTAAGGAAATAGAAAGTCAAAGGATGGTGAGGTCCAAGAGAAGAAGGAGGGCTCTCCTGGACAGGTGCCCTGGAGAGGCCTCCATGCTGGGAGCAGGCACAGATGCAGAAAGGAAGGAAGCAAGAGAGACCCTCTCATCCTCCACTTCCCCCACTACTGCTCCCCATAGAAACTGCTACTGCTGTCCTAGATCACCTGGTCTCTTCACAAGCGTCATAACCCGTGGGTGAAGCTCCCCATGAGGATAACAGCCATGGCCACTGTTCACACTTTGCTCTAGACCAATTGAATTTGGCCATTTGGGCATAAAAAGCAGTGACAAGGAGTACTAGCTCTACTTTCATGATCAGCCTTTCCATTCTTAGTGGGAAAGTTGATGTCATGAAATCCACTGTGACCCCCCTAGCCCACCAAGTAAAGCAATCCACCCATGATACGTGGCAGCATACAGCTTATAATTTCCCTACAAAATGGAGGAAATCTAGAGAAGGAAATAGAAAAGAAAGAGAAAAGGAGGAAAAGAAGGAGGGAAGAAAGGAAGAGATCAGAAGGACAGGAATTAAAATCAGAAGGATTTATTAAGAGAATCTGGAGCTTAAGCTTAAGGGTTGGTGGAGATAAGCATAGAAAACTGAGAAAAAGAGAGAGAAAAAAAAATGAAATAAAATTAAATTCCTGCTTCTCAAGCCCATGTTCAGCCAACACTTTATTCTGTAAAAGAAAAGAAAAGGCAGAAGGATCAAAAAGCAGGAGAAAAATAATCAACCCAAAAGTGGAAGTGTCAACCTGAACAGAATTTCAGACTGAAACAAGGAATTTATGTCATTAACTACAATTACATGGAGGTGTATAAACATGTTGGGTAAAATGATACCAGGCAAACTCTAGCACTTCATGGTGCCTATGTGTAGCTTAGTCTTTTCGTATCTATTTTACATTCCGCCAGTAAAATTTTTGTCATATATTATGTATTTTGCCAAGTCCTTTATTTGGGATGCTTCCTGATTTAAATATTTTTAGCTGCAGCAGTTTTTTAATCATGAGGATATTGTTTCAAAAGCAATTATTTTATGTGCATCCAAAAGCAAAATTGAAGACCAATTCAGATGCATCAGAGACCAACCCGTAAATGAGGAGCCCTGTGGATAAAGGCAGAAAGCTGACCTTGAGATTGTTACTGAACAGGAGCTCAATTTCCATTATAAAAATACTGTTAGCAGGTGACCTTTGCTGATGTCACCCAATGTTGTTGATCGAAGATGGCAAATTGCAACTTCATCTGTGTTCATCAGAAAACAAAGTCCATTTACCCCTCCCAGTCTGAAATCTAGCCTCTTTGCAATCAACCAGCTTTCTGAGTGGCCTACAATTTGGATAAGAGGAACATGAATGGGTGACTTTCTAGAAAGAAATGTAATGTCTTGCCATGTCTTTTTTCTCTGAGGTAGCAGTACCACCCCTAGTTTGGGGCTTAGTGGCATCTGGAAGGAAAAGGCATGGAAACTTCAAGGTTGATATAATTGAGAGCCATCCCTGGGTGGGCATCTTCCTCCAAAGCTCACTTGGCAGGGGCTGGGCAAATCCATCTGTCCACCAGGTAGCTATTGGTGCTTTTCTGATGGTACTCAAGCCCTACAGTTCTTTGTCTCCAAAAAATTCTGTGGAAAAACAGAATCAAGTTCCTTACGGCAAAGCAGACATAAACAGAACTGTCAGGAAATAGAGAAACAGCCCTGAAGACTTGACTGTGGGGGCCCCTTGGTTTTTCAAACCCACAGTACAGGTACTGGGTTGCTTTTTTTTTTTTTTTTACAAACTCCTTCATTTCTCATATATTTAAGTTGATCCAATAAAGGCATTATTCAGAGTGGAAATGTGTGGTAAAGCCCACGCAATCCTTTTTACAACAACCCAATTACGGGCTCACAGAACAATGTGAAGTCTCTTTTCCAATTGTTCATAGGAGCATGTTCATTCCACACCATTAGCGCCTGTGTCTGTCAGAGGGAATCTCTGTGTCAGGCTGTAAAAAGGTCCGGTACCGTAGTTTGCCATGTATAATGTGCACCTTTTTTGCCCCAATTTTTTTTTAATTTCATTCTATTTTTTTTTATTAATTATTAAATCATAGCTATGCACATAGATTTTGGGTGGCTCCTCCTGTATCCACAGAGCACTGGAGCAAACCATATTAGAGCAGTCACCAGACCCCTGTGATCGAGTTCCCAGAGACCTCTTAAACTCTCCCACCCGAGACAGCTGCTCACTGAGACAATTCATTTGGACCTTTTGAACTGAGCCAATCACCTGGGGACTATCAAGGTGGTGCCTTGGGTGTGTGGTTGTGGGAAGGTTTGATTTTCCTTTTCCAATTGTTGCCTGTGGTAGGATGGGTGACTTAATTGCTGGTATTTCTCCACAGCTGAGACTTCAACCCAGAGTAACTGTTTCACTAGGGTCAAACAGAAACCAGCTG
Source organism: Loris lydekkerianus (assembly GCA_963574355.1). NCBI lineage: Eukaryota > Metazoa > Chordata > Mammalia > Primates > Lorisidae > Loris > Loris lydekkerianus. The sequence goes on from CAUYPK010024101.1 coordinate 14,519, forward strand.
AAAACAAAACCGAACCACTTAGCCCTTCTACACCAAACAGGGCCCCAGTTTCTCAGGCCACAACACTGTACGGGTTCTCAACAAAGCACCAGGGGAGAAATCAAAGGGAGTAAAACAATAATGGGGCAGAATCAGTGGAAAACTCTGGTAACATGAATAACTAGAATAGATCAACCCCCTTAAGGAAAGATATGGCAGATGTAATTGAAGATCCCATTCACAAACAACTGGCTGAGATGTCAAAAATTGAATTCAGAATTTGGATGGCAAAAACGATTAACAAAATGAAACTAGGAATTCAAGGAGAAATTCAAAAACTGTCTCAAAAATTTAACAACTTTAAAGACAAAACCACCAAAAAATTAGACACACTGAAACAAGAATTTGCAGCCCTCAAAGATCTAAAAAATACAGTAGAATCCCTCAGCAACAGAATGGAGCAAGTATAAGAAAGGACTTCCGACATTGAAGATAAAGCCTATGAATGGTCCCAAACTCTCAAACAGGAAGAGTAATGGAGAGCAAAAATGGATCATTCTCAGAGAGAGCTCTGGGATAATTAGAAGAAGGCCAATATTCAAATCAATGGAATTCCTGAAACCGATGAAGTAGCCTCACTGGGATAGAGGCCCTTCTGCATGAAATTATGAAAAAGGATTTTACAGACATGCCTAGAGATTCTGAAATACAGATAGCAGAGAGCTTCAGAACCCGAGCACGACTCAATCTGAATAAGACATCCCCCAGGCATATCATAATTAACATCACTAAAGTTAATATAAAAGAGAAAATTCTCAAAGCTGACAAGCAAAAGAAAGCCATTACATACAAAGGGAAGAATATTAGAATGACTACAGATCTCTCTGCTGAAACTTTTCAAGTGAGAACAGGGTGGTCATCGACTTTTAATCTCCTAAAGCAAAATAACTTCCAACCCCGGATCTTGAATCCAGCTGAACTGAGTTTCATCTATAAAGGAGAAATTAAATACTTTAATGACATTCATATGTTGAAGAAATTTGCCATAACCAAACAAGCACGCCAGGATAGTCTCAGACCTATCCTCGATAATGACCAACCCAATCCTATACCAGAAAAGTAAACTCACTCAGAAACTTCTGATCAACTTCAACTTCCACACTGGTGAAAGGACTCAAAATGTCCACTGGACTTTTCAAAAACTCGATACCCAAAACTTCAACAGACTTATCAATATTCTCCATTAATATGAATGGCTTAAACTGTCCTCAAAAGAGGCATAGGTTAGCTGACTGGATACAAAAACTCAGTCCAGATATTTGCTGCATACAAGAGTAACATCTTAACTTAAAAGACAAATAAAGACTCAGGGTGAAAGGATGGTCATCCATATTCCAGGCAAATGGTAATCAGAAAAAAGCAGGTGTTGCAATTTTATTTGCAGATACAATAGGCTTTAAAACAACAAAAGTAAAGAAGGACAAGAATGGTCACTTCATATTTGTTAAAGGTAATACTCAATATGATGAGATTTCAATCATTAATATCTATGCACCCAACCAGAATGCACCTCAATTTATAAGAGAAACTCTAACAGACATTAGCAACTTGATATCCTCCAGTTCCATAATAGTCAAAGATTTCAACCCCCCTTTGGCAGTATTCAATCTGTTCTCCAGCATGAAGTTGAGCAAAGACATTTTAGATTTAAACCTAACGATCCAGCATTTGGATTTAGCAGACATCTACAGAACATTTCATCCCAACAAAACTGAATACACATACTTCTCATCAGCCCATGGAACTTACTCCAAAATTGATCACATCTTAGTTCACAAGTCTAACCTCAGTGAAGTTAAAGGAATAGAAATTATTCCATACATCTTCTCGGATCACCATGGAATAAAACGAGCTGAGTAACAACGGAAATCTGTATACTCATACAAAAACATGGAAGTTAAATAACCTTATGCTGAATGATAGCTGTGTCAGAGATGAGATTAAGAAAGAAATTGCCAATTTTTTGGAACAAAACGACAATGAAGACACAAACTATCAGAACCTCTGGGACACTGCAAAAGCAGTTCTAAGAGGGAAATTTATAGCACTGCAAGCCTTCCTCAAGGGAACAGAAAGAGAGGAAGTTAACAACTTAATGGGACATCTCAAGCAACTGGAAAAGGAAGAACATTCCAACCTCAAACCAAATAGAAAAAAAAAAATAACCAAAATTAGAGCAGAACTAAATGAAATTGAAAACAAAAGAATAATACAACAGATTAATAAATCAAAAAGCTGGTGTTTTGAAAAGGTTAATAAAATAGATAAACTTTTGGTCAACCTAATCAGAAAAAAGGAGTAAATCTCTAATCTCATCAATCATAAACGACAAAGATGAAATAACAACAGACTCCACAGAAATCCAAAAAATCCTTAACGAATATTACAAGAAACTTTATTCTCAGAAATATGAAAATCTGAAAAAAATTGACCAATACTTGGAAGCATGCCACCTTCCAAGACTTAGCCAGAATCAAGTGGAAATGCTGAACAGGCCTATATTAAGTTTGGAAATAGCATAACCATACAAAACCTCCCTAAAAAGAAAAGCCCAGGACCAGATGGTTTCACATCAGAATTCTACCAAACTTTTAAAGAGAAGCTAGTACCTATATTGCTCAACCTGTTCCAAAAGGTAGAAAAAGAAGGAAGACTACCCAACACATTCTATCAAGCAAACATCACTCTGATGCCCAATCCAGGAAAGGACCCAATGAGAAAAGAAAATTATAGACCAATATCACTATTGAATAAAGATGCAAAAATATTCAACAAGATCCTAACAAACAGAATCCAGCAACACATAGAACAAATTATACATCATGACTAAGTCGTTTTTATCCCAGTGTCTCAAGGCTGGTTCAATATACGTAAATCTATAAATGTAATTCAGCACATAAATAAATTAAAAAACAAAGACCATATGATTTTCTCAATCAATGCAGAAAAAGCTTTTGATAATATCCAGCATTCCATCATAATCAGAACACTTAAGAAAATTGGTATAGAAGGGATTTTTTTTTAATCTGATAGAGGGCATCTACAGCAAACCCACAGCCAACATCATATTGAATGAAGTTAAATTGCAATCATTTCCACTCAGATCAGGAACCAGACAAGGCTGCCCATTTCCCCCACTCCTTTTCAACATTGTAATGGAAGTTTTAGCCACCGCAATTAGGGAAGAAAAGGTGATCAAGTGTATCCATATAGGGTCACAAGAGATCAATCTTTCGCTATTCGCATATAATATGATTGTATATATTGAAAACACCAGAGATTCTACCACAAAACTTTTAGAAGTGATCAAGGAATACAGCAGTGTCTCAGGTTACAAAATCAACACTCATAAATTGGTAGCCATTATATATTCCAACAATAGTCAAGCTGAAAAAACAGTTAAGGACTCTATCCCATTCACAGTAGTGCCAAAGAAGATGAAATATTTGGGAGTTTATCTAACAAAGGACATGAAAAATCTCTATAAAGAGAATTATGAAACTCTAAGAAAAGAAATAGTTGAAAATGTTAACAAATGAAAAAACATTCCCATGCTCATGGCTGGGAAGAATAAACATTGTTAAAATTTCCATACTACCCAAAGCAATGTTCAATTTCAATGCAATCCCCATTAAAGCTCCACTGTCATACTTTAAAGATCTTGAAAAAATAATATTTCATTTTATATGGAATCAGAAAAAACCTCAAATAGCCAAGACATCACTCATAAATAAAAACAAAGCAGGAGGAATCATGCTACCAGACCTCAGTCTATACTACAAATTTATAGTGATCAAAAAAGCATGGTATTGGCACAAAAACAGAGAAGTAGATGTCTGAAACAGAATACAGAACCAAGAGATGAATCCAGCTACTTACCATTATTTAATTTTTGACAAGCCAATTAAAAACATTCAGGGGGGAAAATATTTTCTTTTTAACAAATGGTGCTGGGTGAACTGACTGGCAACTTGTAGAAGACTAAAACTAGACCCACACCTTTCACCATTAACTAAGATAGACTCTCACTGGACTAAAGATTTAAACTTAAGACACGAAAATATAAAAATACTAGAGGAGAGTGCAGGGAAAACACTTGAAGAAATTGGTTTAGGCGATTATTTTATGAGGAAAACCCCCCAGGCAATTGAAGCAGCTTCAAAAATACATTACTGGGACTTGATCAAACTAAAAGTAAGTAAAGCAAGCAAACAGCCCTCAGAATGGGAGAAGATATTTGTAGGTTATATCTCTGACAAAGGTTTAATAAACAGAATCCACAGAGAACTCAAACACATTAGCAAGAAAAGAACAAGGGATCCCATTGCAGGCTGGGCAAGGGATATGAAGAGAAACTTCTCTGAAGAAGACAGGCGCACAGCCTTCAGACATATGAAAAAATGCTCATCATCTTTAATCATCAGAGAAATGCAAATCTAAACTACTTTGAGATATCATCTAACTCCAGTGAGACTAGCCTATATCACAAAATCTCAAGACCAGAGATGTTGGCATGGATGTGGAGAAAAGGGAACACTTCTGCACTGCTAGTGGGAATGCAAATTAATACATTCCTTTTGGAAAGATATATGGAGAAGACTTGAAGATCTAAAAATAGACCTACCATTCAATCCTGTAATTCCTCTACTGGACATATACCCAGAAGACTAAAAATCATATCATAACAAAGATATTTGTACCAGAATGTTTATCGCAGCCCTATTCATAATTGCTAAGTCATGGAAAAAGCCCAAATGCCCATCGATCCATGAATGGATTAATAAATTGTGGTATATGTACCCCATGGAATATTATGCAGCCTTAAAGAAAGATGGAGACTTTACCTCTTTCATGTTTACATGGATGGAGCTGGAACATATTCTTCTTAGTAAAGTATCTCAAGAACAGAAGAAAAAGTACCCAATGTACTGAGCTGTACTATGAAACTAATTTAGGGCTTTCACGTGAAAGCTTTAACTTAGTTACAACCTAAGAATAGGGGGAAGGGGGAAAGGGAGGAGAGGGAGGGGGCAGGTAGGTAGAGGGAGGGGGATACATGGGATTACTCCTGTGGTGCATCTTACAAGGGTATATGTGAAACTTAATAAATGTAGAATGTAAATGTCTTAGCACAATATCTAAAAAAACGCCAGGAAGGCTCTGTCAACCAGTGTGATGAAAATGTGTTAAACCGTTTATGAAGCTAGTGTATGATGCCCCATGATCATATCAATGTACACAGCTATGATTTAATAGTAAAAAAAAAAAAAAAAAAAAAAAGAAAAAGAAAAAGAAAACCGAAAGAGAGGAAGTTAATAACTTAATGTAACATCTCACGCAACTGGGGAATGAAGAACACTCCAACACCAAACCCAGAAGAAGAAAAGAAATAAACAAAATCAGAGAAGAATTAAATGAAATTGAGAACAAAAGAATTACACAACAGATCAATAATTCCAAAAGTTGGTTTTTTGAAAAGATCAATAAAATAGATGAACCTTTGGCCTATTTAACTAGGAAAAAAAGAGTAAAATCTTTAATTTCATCAATCAGAAGTGGTAAAGATGAAATAACATCAGATCTTTCAGAAATTCAAAAAATACTTACAGAATACTACAAGAAACTCTACTCTCACAAATATGAAAATCTGAAAGAAATTGACCAATACCTGGAACTACGCCACCTACCAAGACTTAGCCAGAACGTAGTGGAAGTGTTGAACAGGCCTATATCAAGTTCTGAAATAGCATCAACTATACAAAATCTCCCTGGAAAGAAAAGCCCAGGACCAGATGGCTTTACGTCAGAATTCTACCAAACCTTTAAAGAAGAACTAGCACCTATACTACTAAACGTCTTCCAAAATATACAAAAGGAAGGAATATTACCTAATACATTCCACGAAGCAAACATCACCTTGATCCCCAAACCAGGGAAAGACCCAACAAGAAAAGAAAATTATACACCGATATCACTAATGAATATTGATGCTAAAATACTCAATAAAATGCTAACAAACAGAATCGAACAACACATCAAAAAAATTATACACCATGACCAAGTCGGATTTATCCCAGGGTCTCAAGGCTGGTTCAATATACATAAATCTATAAAGGTAATTCAACACATAAACAAACTAAAAAATAAGGACCATATGATTCTCTCAATTGATGCAGAAAAATCTTTAGATAATATCCAGCATCCCTTCATGATCAGAATACTTAAGAAAATTGGTATAGAAGGGACATTTCTTAAACTAATAGAGGCCATCTATGGCAAACCCACAGCCAATATCATATTGAATAAAGTTAGATTGAAATCATTTCCACTTCGATTGGGTTTTCTTTTACATAGCAAAAAACAGAGTAGGACATAGTTCAAATTTATAAGATACAATTTGTAGAAAATGATTTGAAAACACTAAGGGTAAATTATTATAAACCGTTCCCTTGGCCCAAAGGCATAGGGATTATCGTCAAAGATTTCCCAAATAGTTTCTTGAAAGAGGTTGAAGTACTTGATTTGTATAATTGTGATGTCCAGTATCTGATCGGAATATTTTGTTTTTCCTTTGGAAAGAGACCATTTATCAGAAGGGGGTTTGGTTATCCCTCCAAATTTGGATGAAGATTTGTTGATAATATAAATCGCCATCATATTTCCCTAGTAATTCGACAGATTTGCTGGGCAAATTATGATATCATAGAACCTGATGTGTAGAGAAAAGGAAGCATAGGTAGCAGAGAAGTCAGAATTGATAGATACAGATGAAGAAAGGGTTGGTGGGCTGGAGGTGCCCATGAATTGGGAGCAATTGGGTGATTCTACTGCAAGGACAGGAGCTAGTGGTCAGAGAACAGGATGTCTGTAAAGGCGACTTCAGAAGTGTGATAACTCTTGGATAATAAAAAGGAACAATTCTGGTCATGGATGCCTGAAGTAGGATGTAGGTGATAGATTTTGCAAACTATGCATTTGACAAAGGGTTAATATCCAGATATACAGGACAGTCTAAAACTTGATAGCAAAGCAAACAATCCTTGCCTGTCAAACCCCATGCCAAATCAAAACAAAGGAAAAACAAATCCTATATAATAATCTCATTTGAAAATGAGCTAAAGACCTGAATATACATTTCTTAAAAGAAGATACATTGGGCCAACAGGTATATGAAGAAATGGTCAACATCACTCATCAGGGAAATACAAATAAAAAGCACAATGAGATATGACCTTTGCCTGATTATATTGGCTCCTATCAAAAACACAATCACAGAAGCTATTATGGATGTGGAGAAATGGGTTTCCTTATATAGCGTTGGTGGATATGTTTATTATGAAAAACAGTTGGGAGTTTCCTCAAAAAATTAAAAGTCAAACCACTGCCATATCATCCAGGAATGCTACTATTAGGTATGTGGCCAAAGGAAGTCAAATTAGTATATCAACTAGGTCTCTGCACTTCCATATTTACTGCAGCACTAGTCACAATAGCCAAACTATGGGATCACCTAAGTTTCTATCAATGGACAAAGGATCAGGAAAACGTGGTGCAGGTACAGAATGGAATACTCTTGACCCATAAAAAGAATAATGTATTTTTTATTCCAGGAACATGGATGAACCAGTGAAATAACCAGGCACAGAAAACCAACTATGATACGATCACACTCATTTGAGGAAACTGAAGGAGTTGAGCTTATGGAAGTATAGAGTAGGATATTAGTTACTAAAGGCTGGGAAGAGTCAGTGGGAAGAGTTGGGGAGAGATTTCTTCATGGGTACATAATTACAGTTTGATAGGAGGAATAAGTTCTCATAACATGGTGAGTGTAGTTCACAGTACCGTATGTATTTTTCTTCTGAGACAGAATCTTGCTCTATGGCCCCAGTAGAGCTCAGTAGCATCTTGTCTGTATATTTCACAGTAGCTAGAGGAGGGAATTTTTAATGTTCTTACCTTTAAAAAATGATAAGTGTTAGAGGTGCTGGATATGCTTAATACCAACTTCAGCATTTCACAAAGAAATACATATATCAAAACATCACTTAATTGCACATGTGTACAATTATTATGTGTCAATGAAAGTAAAAAATCATACAAATACGAAAGACTTGTTAAAGTAAAAATAAATCAAGAAAGAAGAGTCCAGAGAATTGAAGTACATTATCTACAGAGACATTGAAATAACTCAGGATGCAGGACTCAAAAATTAGACTTTAAGACAAATGTGAAATTTTTCATATAAAAAAAAAAACACATTCAGAAGATGTAAAGTTAACAGTACCAGGGAAAAAGCATAGGTAGTACAAGCTTCTAAGAAGCAAGTGATTTTTGTGGAAACAGAAAAGTAGTGGTTTGAATGGAAGCAGAAGGAAGGACACTCTATTCACCATTCATATTGCCAGTCTGAAGTAAATTAGAGAGAATGGGTCTTCATTTGAGATCCAACCAGGAGGATTACTTGGGGTCAAGAGTTTGAGAACAGCCAGAGAAATAGTGAAACCCAATCTCTACTAAACAAAGAAAAATTAGCCAGGAGTTGTAGCGGAGAGCTGTAGATTCAACCACTTAGGAAGCTGAAGCAGGAGGATCACTTGAACCCAGGAATTTGAGTTTGCTGTGAGCTAGGCAGACTCCATGCCACTCTAGCCTGGTCAACAGAGTATTACTCTCTCTCTCTCTCAATGTATAAATAAATAAAAAAGAAACAAGCTAAGAAATAGTGAAGTTTGGAAATTATGTATCTAGAGGTATGGTGATACAACTCAAATTTCTGCTAAGTATAGGAAGTGTTGGATCAAGAAAAAGAACACAGATATTACAGTGATAAAAGTAGTGGAGGGAAGAGAGGATCAGAGAGATTTATGGTTTACATGGTGATGAAAGAAACCAGGAGTGGTAAGCAGAGAGGTGGCTTCATCAGACAGAAGAAAGGTGGGGGGCATGCTGTGTCCTTAATCACGTCATATGGAGTTGGCATCTAAGGGAATGAGCAGGAAAGTCCAATGTAGTCATGAGACCCTCAGGAGTGGGCAGTCATCCTGCCAGCTTTGGCCCTATGTTCTTCTCCCAGTTCAGAGTAAGGCATGAAATAATGGGACCTCGGGGACCAAGAAGAAGTCAGCTAGCAAAAGTTAAGTCCTGCTCAGATGGACTCCTGACAAGATACTGTCCAGAGGAATTTGGAGGTGAGGATGCTGCTCTTCACCTTGTTGGCTGTTAGGTTCTCTTTCCTGCCTGCCCCCACATTTTGACTCAAGTTCTATAACAACCTTCATAAGCAAGAAAATATTTTGAAAATAATTTTTTTCATATTTTTTTTAAAAAATATTATTGTTGGAGATTCATTAAGGTTACAAACAACCAGGTTACATTGATTGCTTGTGTCAGATAAAGACCCTTCCATAATAGTGTTCTGCCCCCAATGTATCATATTCTTATTTTTTTTCTAATTAAATCATAATTGTGTACAACGTGCTGGTTTTATATACAATTTGAAATATTTTCATCAAACTGGTTAATAGAGCCTTCACTGCATTTTCTTAGTTATTGTGTTAAGACATTTATATTCTACACCTAGTAAATTTCACATGTACCCTTTAAAATAATTTTTTTTTTTGTTACTTCTTGGTTGTTTCAAGTTCTCAGGCAAGTAATATTTGTTGACCAGAACTTTGTAACTTTCTGTTACTTGACACATACCTTTTGACTCGCCTGCAGTCATAACTACCCAGGCTTACACCACCTGCGTGCCTCGAAAAAAGAAGATAAATTATGCCAAAAATTAAGCCCAAGGGCACAGTGAGCCTGCACACAAGAATGAAAAAGTGAAAAATAGTAACTCCTAGGTCATTATAATCCCAAGATCCCTGTCCTGGGATGGAAGTATCCACCATTTTTTATTCATGGGGTATATGTACTAATATAATTCAAACAGCTAGTTCATACCCTAAAGTCCACCCCAAACACATGATCATATTCACTCCTCTCATGCATTATTCATTTTCCCCTCCATAAATCTCCCTGAACTGTTGGTTGGGAAATGAACCTGAGACAGTCCCTGATCCCTCTTCTATCAGATACATCTCCAGAAATGAATTCTTTCCTCCTTGACAATCCTCCTTGTCTCAGTAATTGATTTTCTGTGCAGTGAGCAATGTGACTTCCCTTTGAGGTTTCATAGACATTGGAGATAATATTGGTCATACTTTCAGTCTTGTGAGCAGGCTCAGTGAGTGCAAGAAGGATCACTTCATCCTGAGAAAGAAACTCAAGAGGTAACGCATCAGTACAACAGTTACAAAGTTCTGGTCAACAAATCTTACAGGCCTGGGAAGGTGGAGTATTGGAGAACTACAAACTTATTTAATTTTTTTTTTTGCTTATGGAGTTAATTTAACTTATGGAGCCCATTAAACAATCATTGCCTATTTTGAGTAAAATCTACATGGGATCCCAAAAACAAGGACTAATATTAAATCTCCATTTCTTTACTTTGCTACTTCCCATAATCGCTCTTAACCTCAGAAACTGGGAACATTTTCCTGGCTGCTATGCCCTCCTACTAGACCTAAGAAAGGGGCCTGCCTATTTCATAAAGGCCATTGAGTGATGCAAGGGGTGGGTGTGATTTAAAGACCATGTGAGCTCTGAGCACACCTCAGTTACTCTCTGGTCTCTGAAGAAGTGGGAGTAGTGCTCATCTATGATGAAGAAACTTCCCCCCCTTTCCCACCCTTGGCCCTAGCCTCCACCTTGCCACTCTCTTCCTCCACGCTCTTCCACAACTGTCCTTACTCATCTTTTTTCTCTACATCCCTGCCCTCCCCATCCACATCCTCAGCCTCTCTGCCCTCAGCAGCCACTTCTTCAGTCTCCCCGCCCTCAGCATCCTTATCCTCTGAAACCTGCACATTTTATTGTATCCTCTTCCACCACTTTCTCCCCTATAAATAATCCTTCTCATTCCCAGAATACTGCCCAGAGGCTCCACAACACCAAGAGCTCCATCCCTTCTTGACAACCCCTCTACTGTTGCCCTGTCCACCTGCTTACCTTTCCCACTATTCCCCATCCACCACCCCACCCCTCCCCATGAGCTCTGTCCCTTATTGACAACCCCTCTACTGTTGCCCTGTCCACCTGCTTATCTTTCCCACTATCCCCCATCCACCACACCACCCCTCCCCACAGCCCTTAATCACAGGGCCCTGGACTGTATAGTTCCACCTCAACAACCAGTACCCCGAGGCTGGACCTGTCAAGTCCCAAGTCTTTTCTTGGGGTGATGGATTCTCTAGGGCTTGGGCAATTTGAACAGCCCAGAATCCCAGAATTGTGGATTCCCAGCCTGAACTGGTCCAGGGAAGGCAAGGCTAAGTCAATGGGAAAGGGACCAGAGTGTGCAGAGCAAGAACATGCCACATCCCACCCAGATGAGAGCAGCAGGTAATAGATAATTTATGTGAAAAAGTGCTGTCCTCAAACTGATATATTCATTTTTTCTTATTAAATCATAGCTGTGTACATTGATATGATTATGGGGCATCATACACTAGCTTCATAGACCATTTGACACATTTTCATCACACTGGTTAACATAGCATTCCTGGCATTTTCTTAGCTACTGTGCCAAGACATTTACTTTCCACATTTACTAAGTTTCAAATAAACCCTTGTAAGATGCACAGCAGGTGTAGTCCCACCAATTTCCCTGCCTCCACCCACCTCCCTCCTCCCTCCCTTCCCTTTCCCCCTTCCCCCTATTCTTAGGTTGTAACTTGGTTATAGCTTTCATGTGAAAGCCCTAAATTAGTTTCATAGTAGGGCTGAGTACATTGGGTACTTTTTCTTCCATTCATGAGATACTTTACTAAGAAGAATATGTTCCAGCTCCATCCATGTAAACATGAAGGAGGTAAAGTCTCCATCTTTCTTTAAGGCTGCATAATATTCCATGGGGTACATATACCACAATTTATTAATCCATTCATGGATTGATGGGCACTTGGGCTTTTTCCATGACTTAGCAATTATGAATAGGGCTGCAATAAACATTCTGGTACAAATAT
>CAUYPK010024102.1:0-126270 GCA_963574355.1 Loris lydekkerianus
GCTGTAATTATCAAAAATTTAAATATGCATCCGGCCCCCCCCCCCCCCCCCCCCCCCCACAAAAAAAAAAAAAAAAAACAAAAACAACACCAAAAACAAAAAAAATCAGAATAGTATTTAACACAATTAAAAAAAATAAAAAATCTTTCTATTTTTACCATTTTGTTTTTTTTGTGTTTTTCTTTTTTTTTTTTTTTTTTTTTTTTTTTGGGGGGGGGGGGGGGGGGGGGGGGCCCCGATGCATATTTAAATTTTTGATAATTACAGCCAAATTGCCCTCTACCTTCAGAACCTCCAAGGTTGTGCCAGTTTGTACTCCTAAGAGTCTTGTCTCCATCCTCTACCTTCATCAATACTGGGTGTTATCTTTTTTAAAATTATTGTTTTTTCAACAAAATAGGAGAAAACGACATGTTATTTAATTTGTACTTCTCTTTTCCCTGGGCTCCCTTCCCTCTTCGTCTCTCCTTTACTCTTACTCCCTCCTCTTCCTCAATTCTATCCCCATCCCCCAGCTCCTCTCTCTTCTCCCCTGCCACACCTTTTCCTCCACATCTTCTCACCCTTCCCTTTCTCCTCCCCATCTCCCTCCTTCCCTGGGTACTGTGGTCCTGGGGGGAGAGCAGCCCGAGAAGCTATTAGCTCTGTCCCCCTAATACTCTGAGTCCCACTCGCCTCTTAACACCTCCCTGAGCCTGGGCCTCTAAGCCCCATCTCACTCTCGTCTCCCTCTAATCACTAAGGCTTATTTCTGATTTTCTGAAGTGACAAGGAGCTGGGTTTGAGGGGAGGGAGGGCTGTCAGCCAGCATCTCCCAGGATTGAGGGAGGGAAGGATACAGGGAGGGAGGAGGCCTGGCTGGTGGGTTGTAGCCATAGAGACTCCAGCCCTCTTTGCTCTGAACAAGTAGCCCAAGTTCTCCAACCCCTACTTCTTTGGCCTACAAAACATATGCTTCCAACCTGTTCTTTTAGGCTAGATTCTATTTTCTCTTTTTTTTCTGTAAAAAGGAAAGTGACCCCTCCCCCACCCTAAAATCAAAGGAGCTCCAGTGGACAGAACCTGTAATGTCTTCCCTTCTCCCATATCTGACACCACCCTCCTAGAGGAATGAATGCTCCCCCCATCTCTTCTTGCCCCAACCCTTTGGTCCTGGAGATGGGAAAAGCCTCTGGGCTGTAAAGCCCATTTCTGCTTCTTCCCACCTTATAGAAATCCATCCTCCCAAAATTTCAGTGAATTGGCATTTAAGAACAGCAACTCTCTTTTTGTTTTAAAGACATTTAAGGTGTAAAATATGTGCTGAGACTGGAGGTCTCAAGAGAGGTGGGATGAGGGGGCCAGAACTAATTCTGGGGAGGTACACTTGAGCCCCAGTTCTAGCTCTGCAGAGTGACCCTGGAAGCTCCCTTTGGTGTCTTTGAGTCTTGGTTTCCTCACCAGCCCCCCAGAAATTCTACAAGGCCCAGCAGGAGAAACTTGCTCCTGCCTGGAAATGCTCCTGCTTCACTAATTTAATTACATGGCCTAAATGGGCCCAGGCTGGGGAGGTGGTTAATGGCAGCTGCAGAGACAGTGAGTAATCAAGAATTAATTAAGCGTTTCTGAGGATTCCCAAGTCTGGGCCAGGGATTCCTAGGAGCCTGGCTTTGGCTGGGTAGGCAGTGGGGCCCCTCCAGCTACACCACTCCCTGCTCCTGCCTCCTCAGGAGTAGGGGAAACAGCAGGCAGGCTCTAGGTCCAGAAGGCTCTGAGTACTAAGGTGATGGAACTACACAGGGGCCAGCAATGGGGTGACCTGTGTGGAACTAGACAGGTGCCAGACTGGGTTGAGGTGGGGGCTCAGTACAGGCAGGCAGGTGAGAAAGGCAACGTGTGGTTTTAGCCATGGGCTTTGGAGCCAGGTAGTCCAGTTTCAGACTCAGCTTTCCTACTTGCTAAGGGATATGCCCTTGGTGGGGGTGGGGTGGGGGGTTCTCACCTGCCTCACCCTCTGCTCCAGTGTGTGTCCCCCAGACCTTCCATAGCTGGTTCCTTCAGGCCAGCACACCTCTTAAGAAGGCATCTTGGACCACTTAGTCTAATGTGCCTCTCCTGCCCCCACAGTCACTTCACATCCCCTGGCCTCATTTTCCATTCATTTATTTTTCACTGGTTTCTCGGGTTGCCTCCTTCCAGAGAATCAAGTTCCACGGAGGCACAGTCAGGGTCAGCCTGACTCCCAGCTGTGTCTGCAGAACCCAAAACAGCGCTGGGCCTATAGAAGGCGTCCTGACAATGAAGAAACCTCTCTGAACCGGTGTCTTCACCTGGAAAATGGGGGTCATAGCCCCATGCAGGCCCTAAGGTGGTCATGAGGCGGCTTAAGCGTGGACTCGAGAAGCACCGAGCACCGCGCCTGGCCCACGCTTCGCCTCCGCGGCGACGGTCATTAATCGGTCGCCGCGTTGTCACTCGCGCACTTCGCGCTGCAGCTTCCTGGGCCGGCGACACGGGCGACACGGCCGCGGGCCAGCCCCGGGCCCCGCCCGCCTGGCCCGGCTCCTTCCCAGGCGCCCCCGCGCCGCCGGCGCTTTGAAGTCCCAATCCGGCAAATAGAGTCAATCAATTATGAAGGGAACAATCTGGCGGCCCCTCGGGGAGCGGCGGCCGAGCGATCCCGGGGGATTAGGCCGCAAATCGCGCTGAGCCTCCCTAAGTGACAGCGAGAGAATCGCGCGCGGCGACGACGGCGGCGGCGGGAGCGGGAGGGAGCGCGGCCGCTAACCCGATTATGCAGATCCGCGGGGGGCGCGGATTAGGCCTCGGGGGCGGCTTCGCCCTAAGCGGCTCGCGGATTTGGGAAAAGTTTACTCGGGCGGAGGGGGCTGAGACTCCCCCAGGCAGGCGGCCCGACTTGGCCCCGCCGGGTGAATGCAGAGCCGGCCGGCCCGAGGCAGGAGCGCGTGGGTGGGGCAGCGCGGTCTACTGGGTCCAGCCACAAAAACACCTTTCCAGGCGCCCACAGTCACCCAGGCCCACAGCAGCCGTGCGTATACCTGCCACAGAGGCACACGCGCCCTGGCTCACAACCACTCTCCCAAGCCACCAAAACGCTCTGAACACACGGGGACGGAGATGCATGCCCAACAGGCTCAACGCCACACACAGCCAGGCCCAAGACGGCTCCCACACTGACACAGCACTGGTTTGCGCTCACGAGAGCAAGCACATGCTCACAGACACACAATTTGACTGTCAGATGCCGTGCTTCCTTGTCCCCGAAGAAATCCCCAGTGATGTAAGGAGGTGTGTCGGCCACAGGAGAGCCCGTGCAGATATCCCACTAGGCGCACAGCTCTGTCCCTGCACTCTTCCACAGACCTCCCCAGCTCTTCTCCAGTAAAGGACTCTGAGGACAAGTATGTGTTAGTGTTGGCGATCCGGGGTGTTTTTGAGCGTGAGTCCATATCTCTCCCTTCTGGGCCCAGTGGTAACTTCTGGGACTAGGGCTTTCCTAGGGTGAGTGGAAGTGACTGAAGCAGGACACTAGGATGGGAACAGGTAGAGTCCCCTTGGTGACTGGCAAGGGGGGATCCTCTCTGCAGGTCCAAGACATTCATCATCAGGCTCCTCTGGGCCTGCTGCTTCCTTGAGGTGCTTTCAGGGAGAGATTGGGCAGGGAGGGGAGAGACTTCCTTTTACCCATTTGGGGAAAGGGTACAGACCCCAGCTCCAAACCAACCCAAGACTGGATATCAGGAAAGCCTCAGCCTCTTTTCATCTGCAAAATGTCCATTGTGTGTGATGAGTATGTGTCCATGGTCCATATATGCGTTCGTGCTCAGTGTATGTCCACAGCTTTGTGTATGTCTGTGGCAATATGCATGTTTTTGGACAGTGTGTTTGTAGTCAGTGGTAAGCATATCCCTAGCCTCACACCCCTCACACATCACAGCCACATACAGTGGGTGTGAACACACACTGACTACAAAAGGCACTCACTGTGGACACACACCACAGTGGCCATGGACATATACTCTTCACACACACACACACACACACACACACCCTAGCACCTGAGAGAGCCAGTCTTTTGTATGGAAGATAGTGAACACTGAATTGCCACCAGGGTGGCAGAGGGCATTTGCTGTGGCATGGAGGACATCCTTCCCCATGACATAGACAGTGATGGAGTGGTCTGTGGCTGAGCAGATGAATGAGGAAGTAGGGGTCAGGGTCAACGAATCTTTAGCAAACAGGGCACTGGCTATCACCCCAGCCCTGTGCTGTGTGCATGTGTATGCTTGTGTGTCTATTACAACCACGACCGTTGTCATTGGGAAGAGGGTGTGTGTGTGTGTGATTTATCTCTAGAATCTGGGATTCACCTTGTGAGGGCCTGGGCTGACCCCTGGGACCCTGGTCAGTGGGACAGGGGGTGTTCTACCACAGGGTATTTTAGGCTGCTGGGATCAATGGGGGAGATGTTCTCCTCCCATGTAACCACAGCCAAGCCTTGGCCCTGTCTGTGCCTGGTTCCCTCATTGGCTTTTCCTGCTCCAGCCTTTCTAGTTCTCAGGCCTGGGGAGGAGAAAATGGAGGAGTCAAACCCTTGAGAAGAAATCACACAAAACCCTCTTCTCCTAGGCATCCCTGACCCACTAGGCAGCCTTGTCCCTCGCTGCCACTCCCCCCCCCCCCATCTAGGTGCCTGGTCCCCTATGGGGCAATCAGGTTCAATTGATTTCACACTGGGGAAGGATTCCACTAGCCTCCAATGGGGCAGATCTGATTAGGAGGCTGCAGGGAGTGCTCAGTCACAATTAATCAGCAGCCAGGCTGTGGGAGAGGCCTGCCCAGGCAGTGTGCAAACAGAGGGATTCTTCCAGGCCCCTGGGGCTAGAGTAAATGAGGTTGGGGAAAAGCACCCCACCACACACATCCAGGGAGCACCAGGTCTCATGGCAGCACCTCAGTTGTTCTTAGCTGAGACATGGGCCTCATCCCCTGCTCTGCCCTGGTCGAAATCCTGTGCACCACTTAATGGATGTGTATCCTTGAGCAAGGTACTTAACCTCTCTCTGCCTCAGACCTCATCTTTAAAATAAGATTTTTTTTTTTTTTTTTTTTGGAGACAGAGTCTCACTATGTTGCCCTGGGTAGAGTGCTGTGGCATCACAGCTCACAGCAACCTCAAACTCTTGGGCTTAAGTGATTCTCTTGTCTCAGCCTCCCAAGTAGCTGGGATTACAGGCGCCCACCAAAACGCCCAGCTATTTTTTTGTTGTAATTGTCATTGTTGTTTAGCAGGCCTGGGCCAGGTTCAAACCCACCAGCCCTGGTGTATGTGGCTAGTGCCCTAGCTGGCTGAACTATGGGCACCAAGCCTAAAATAAGAATCGAAATAATACCTTCCTTATAGGATCTATTTAAGGAAATGACAAGCATGTATAGCAGGGTGGCTGGCACATAGCAGGTGCTCAAACTATGGGAACTTCTATTATTTCTTCTATTATTTTTAGTTCAGAATAGTCGGACTGCAGAAAGAATCCAGTAGCCAATGAGATCCTTGACACCCCATCTCCCAAAGGAGGAAGGCTGGGGAGAAGGGAGACCCTTAGGATCCACTATAATTTTCCCCTCTGCATTCAGGCTAGTCATCTAGGAGAGCACAGAGGGGGTGGGGAGCCATTCTGGGGCAGCCTGCCCTGAGGGGAGGGAATCTGAACTCCCTCCCTACCCTTTCCCTCCAGCCCCCATGTGCATGGGGGCTGAGTGGGGAGAGGAGAGGCTGACTGAAGTGGCTCAGTTGTTTCAAGCCAGAAGCCATTACCTTCCCGGAGAGAGAAGTCCATGGCCCATCTGAGGCTGGGGCAGGGGCAAGGGAGGGTACAGATTGGAGTGAGACTTCAGGTCTGCAGTAGGGTCCTTGCCTGTCCTCTTTCCCTCTCTGTCCAGGTGAAGAAGCAAAGTCCCTGCTCTTCTCAGGTGTGGGCATGCTCTACTGTGGGCTTGGGGGCAGGGGAGGGGGGACCAGCTAAGACAGAAGGGTCCCTAAGCACAGTACCTCCTTAATTGTGCCTACTGTGTGGGAGAGCCTCCTGTTTACTTTGTACCCTCAGACACACAGCTGGGAACCAGCAGGGACCTTTTCAAAAAAGTCATCCAATTATCTAGCCTGGGGGGGGGTGTTGATTGGCAGTGGGAATGGGAGAATTTCCATATGAGGGAAGCAGGGATGTCAGCTAGAGGGAAGGGGGGCTCCAGACCCTGCCTGCTACTTTGCATAGCAAGCTGCTGTGTTCTGAAGACTGCATGCCTATTTGGGGTGTCTCAGGACTGCTGCTGATTGAGGGGAAGAGCCAAAGCTGGCAATCGCCCCCTTGATGTTACCACTGGGGTTGAGCCCTGAGAAGGCACTTGCCTACCAACTTTCTGAGCTTGAGATGGTAGTGTAGCTTGAGAAGATAGTGAACACTGAATTGCCACCAGGGTGGCAGAGGGCATTTGCTGTGGCATGGAGGACATCCTTCCCCATGCCGTAGGCAGTGATGGAGTGGTCTGTGGCTGAGCAGATGAATGAGGAAGAAGGGTCAATGAATCTTTAGCAAACAGGGCACTGGCTATCATCCCAGCCCTGTGCTGAGTCATCCCCAAGGTGGGTAGAGGGGTCAGGGATGGGCTGTGTGTGCACATTCTTACCCAGGAATGGGCTTGTGTTCAGTAGATTCTTTTTTTTTTTTTTGCAGTTTTTGGCCGGGCTGGGTTTGAACCCGCCACCTCTAGCATATGGGGCCAGCGCCCTACCCCTTTGAGCCACAGGCGCCGCCCTGTTCAGCAGATTCTTTTACAGCCTGCATAGAGCATCCTGGCAAGCGCTTTTTCTGCCTCCTCAATAAGCTTCCTGACCCATGCAGGTGCTCTGGGGCTCCTCCTGACTGCTGTCCCCAAGTCCTCTTCCACCTCATGCCCTTCTGGGTCCTGTCCCCTTGGCTTCCCGGCTCCTGTCCCCTCTGTCTCTGCTGCTCATGGTCTCTCTGTGTCTCTATGTCTCTCGGTGTCTGCTCCTGGGCCTCTGAGTCTGACTCTGTCTCTGACTCTGTATATCTCCCTATTTGTATCTGTCTCTGTGACTCTCTTCTCTGATTCTTATATCTCTTTGTCTATGAATCTTGGTGTCTCTTCATCTGTCTGTCTCTCTCTGTCTCTGTCTTAGGTTTGTCTCTCCTCCTTGATAGGTCTTTATGTGGCTTGCTGTGGTCTTCACTCTCAGGTTCTAAGGCTACTTCAGCGTGAGAACCGAATGGGGAAAGGAGGTTGGAAGTCGGGCAACCTGAAGGTTCAATGTCTCCCCTGAGAGCCTTTATCCTTCAGCCTTTATCCTAAGCCTATGCCTGGACTTAGTCTGGGTTGGGCCAGGGACAACTTGATGGTTCCACAGGCTTAATCTTCACCTTCATTTTGTATTTCAAGTGTTGGTCCTTGTCTCCATTCTAATAGGTAGCCAATTCCTCTATAATCTCCCTCCTCCCATTTCTTCCATTTTTTTCCCCATGAGAAGCAGTTTTTTTGGAGTCAAATAAACTCAAGTTCAAGTTCTGGATTTGGTTTGAACAAACTCTATGGTTAATGAGTAAGTTATTGGATCTCACAGATAACCTCCTCATCTGTAAAATGGGGATAGGAACAGTCCCTATTTCTCTGGATTGTGGTGAAGACAAAATGATGTAAAGACTGTAAAGCACTTAACACAGATCCTGACTCAAGAACTGGAAGTGTCAGTTGCATTCCCCATCTCTTTGTTGACAAACCCATCACCTGGCCTATGCCACAGGAAACTTGTTGAATGAATGCAGATTTCTCTATTCATTTCCTTTCTTTCCTCCTGGCTTCCTTTCCTTCTGCCTTTCTCTGTCCCTATGTCTTGGAGGAAATGGGTCATAAGAACCACTTGACGTGACGCCCATAGCTCAGTGGGTAGGGCGCCAGCCACATACACCCAGGTTGGCGGGTTTGAACCTGGCCCGGGCCAGCTAAACAACAATGACAGCTGCAACAAAAAATAGCCAGGCATTGGGCGGTGCCTGTGGCTCAAAGGGGTAGGGCACTGGCCCCATATGCTGGAGGTGGCGGGTTCAAACCCAGCCCTGGCCCAAAACTGCAAAAATAGCCAGGCATTGTGGCGGGCGCTACTTGGGAAGCTGAGGCAAGAGAATTGCTTAAGTCCACAGCCACAGCACTCTATGGAGGACAACAGTGATACTCTGCCTAAAAAAAAAAAAAAAGAAGAAGAAAGAAGACAACGAGGGGGAGGGAGGGGGAAGAGGAGAAGGAGGAGGAGGAGGAGGAGGAGAATGAGAAGAAGAAGAAGAACCACTTGAGCATCCCCCTATGAACCTACCCCTGAGCCTGGCTTTGCAAATGGAGATAGCTCTATCAATAATAATATCTAAACATGAGGTTTGGCCCTGCAAACAGTATCTTTGTGAAGTCTAGGATTCTAAAAATTGTAACATATTCTGCAAATTATCATGGGATCTGTGATAGTGACTGAGTCAGAAATTAGTGATCGGATGTGCAGATGGTAATAGGCTCTGCAAACACTGATTGAGCTTTGTGTATGGTTTTAGGTCCTGCAAACAATGACAGGCTTTGAAAGGCTCTGCAAATAATAATAGGCCTTGACAATAGGGATAGCTCTGTAAATGGTGACAGGCTTTGCAAATAGTGATGGCAAGTCGTAATGGGCTCTAAAAACCTGAATAATAGTTCATATGTGTAAAGGACAAGAGGTCCACTTGTGGGTCCCTAAAGAACAAAGCTCTCAGTACCATGGATAGCAAGACCCCCCACCCCCTTTCCTTCCAGGCTCAACTAGAGCTCCTCTGTCCATTTATTCATTGGTGTTGGGTGTGTGTTGAGGGGTAGAGGATGTAATGGAGAGAAGGGACAAGGATAGGAATGAGGCTGTGTCCCCACACCCCAGGCTTTCAGTTGGTAGAGAAGACAGATTTTGAAGTAGCCAAATGGGAGGATTGTGTCTGTTGACAAATCTGTTTCACAGCCCAGCTATTTGTGAGGTAGAAGGTGTCTTTCCACTTCAGAGGCTCTCAGAATGCTAAAAGGGTGTTTAAACCATACTAGGCCTCCTAGGGGAACTGAGAAGTCAGCTTTGCAAAGCACATACTACAGGAGCTAGCCATCCTTAAATTCTAGCTGGCACCTGAATAGCTTTGTAGCAATTTAAATTTCTCTGCCTGTCCTTTCCAGGTCTGGCTACACTATCAGGTCTATGTCACAGGGAACATACACATCTCTCAGAAGACAAGGCCTAGGGAGAGCAAAAGCAAGAATCTGTTCTAGATTGGCTGCTACTAACAGTGCTGAGGATCTGATGGTGATTGAGAGTGGGATGGGGGCCAGGTGTAGTAGCTCACACCTGTAATCCTACCACTCTGGGAGGCCGAGGCAGGTGGATTGCTTGAGCTCAGGAGTTTGAGACCAACCTGAGCAAGAGAGAGACCCCATCTCTAAAAATAGCCAGGCATTGTGGTGAGCAACTGTAGTCCCAGCTACTTGGGAGGCTGAAGCAAGAGGATTGCTTGAGCTCAAGAGTTTGAGGTTGCTGTGAGTTGTGAGGCCATGGCACTGAACCCCAGGGGGACTGAGTTAGACTCTTTATCAGAAAAAAAAAAAAAAGACACAAAAAAAACAAGAGAGAGTGGGATGGGGATGATGATCAGGGAAGTGGAGGTAGTCATGGAGGTGTTGTCTGACGGAGGTGGGAACAGGGATGAAGTGTGGTTATTGGTGGAGGTGACGGGGAAATGATGCAATAGTCAAAAGGTGGCAATACTCCAAGTAAACCAGGTCTTAAGGGGAGATAGCTTGGTATAGTAGCTAAGAACACAGACTGTGTTCAACTTCTGCTCTTCGCGGTTTTTTTTTTTTGTTGTTGTTTGCTTTTTTGAGACAGAGCCTCAAGCTGTCACCCTGGGTAGAGTGCCATGGCATCACAGCTCACAGCAACCTCCAACTCCTGGGCTGAAGTGAGTCTCCTGTCACCACCTCCCAAGTAGCTGGGACTACAGGGCCCCGCCACAATGCCCGGCTATTTTTTGGTTGCAGCCATCATTGTTATTTGGCGGGTCAGGCTGGATTGGATCCCGCCAGCTCACGTGTATGTGGCTGGTGCCTTAGCCACTTGAACCACAGGCGCGGAGCCTGTGTTCAACTTCTGATTCTGACATTTGCTATGTGACCTTAGCCAAGCTATTTAACTGTTCTGTGCCTTAGTTTGCTTTTCTGTTAAATTGGGGTATCAATAGTGCTTATCTCATGGAGTGTTGTGAGGATTAAATGAGTTAATATATGTGCTCAATAAGAATAGTGGCTGGCACACAGTAAGTTCTATGTAAGTGATAGCTGCTATTACCATTAAGGAAGGAAGTGGAGTACTAACTATGTGCCCTGCATTATTCTAAGCACTTTGTATACAGTAACTCGTCTAATCTGAGGAAGCTAATAGTACACCCATTCTAAAGATGGTAAAACTTAGGCAGGGGGGTTTTAATGGGTGACCAAAGGTGACACACATAGTAAATGGAAGAGCTCCAAAGCCTGTGCTCTTAACCAGTTGCTAAATGGGCATGGGGATGAGGATGGAGCTAGTGACAGGAGGAGTTAAGTGATATGTCCTTGTGGAAGCAGAGCTGGGGTTGGAAGGGTGATGGAGCAGGTGGCTGAGAGGGGACAGTGGTGATGGAGTAGAGGCACACAGGGGCAGAAAGGCCGACTACAAGAGCATCCATTGACCCAGCTCCCAGTAGGGCCTTGTGTCTGCTATAGGGGCCGTCCACCAGGTTTCTGCGAGAGGGGATAAGGATCTCTGGCCTTCTGTAAGGCTCTGCTCTGAGAGCAGGGAGAACAGCAAGGACCTCACTTTCTGTGCAGCAGTAGGGGCGGTGGGTCCCAGGCAGTTAAGTAGGATGATAACAAACACTTTGTGGCAAGGGGGGGGGCAGGGATTCCAGTAGGTCCTTCACCCCCTTCCTGTCACTTGGCATCCTTCCTGCCAGGGAGGCAGTGATGGATGTGGCACAAGCAGACTGTGGCAGAGGTCAGCTGCTGATACCATCACCGAACTCTCACAACTTCACCCTCCCAGTGCTGGTTTTGGCCTCTGGATTGCCGCTGCGCTGAGGGGAAGCCTGAATAGAGAATCCACCTCTGTGCCGCAGCTCCCCACCCGCCAGCCCGTCCCTATTATCAGCACCATCAACGGCAGCAAATGACACTCTCGGAATCTTGACTCCAATCTGATGCCTGGTCCCCAGGGCGTGGAGAGGTGCGGGCTGGCCAGGCGTCAGTCTGGGGAGGATGTGCAGTAATAGGACGCGGCAGAGGAAGGTCTATTAACAGCGCTGCAACTGCTGATGAGCCCCCTCCCCAGCCCCCAGGCATCCCCAGCTTGGCTCAGCCAGGCACAACAAGAGGCCTGGGTGGGGTGGGGAGGAGGCAGCTGTGGGGGTGGGGCTAGGCTAAACCATCTCAGAGTCCAGACACCAAGGTCCTCTGGGGGACATGGGAGTGGGAAGTGGGACTTGGAAGAAATGTCTCTTAGACATTTCTTCTGACCATGTGTCTGGGGAGGAAAGGAGCAAGTGGTCTGTCCCAGGATGGGTGATTTCCCCCAGTGCCACCTTAGAGCATCCTGGGGCTCAGGTCTGGAAGGAGCCTCAAGGAACATCCCACACAGCCTCCCTGCTCCAGCCTCACCTTGAACTCTTAGGCATGGGAAGCCTGGCACCTCCCTGGCCAGCTGTCTCACTTCTAAGAGCTGCCTCGGTTTAGAGTCCTGATTGGCCTTTCTTGGTATCTTAGATGAAATCTCCATAGAGGCATTTAAATCATCCCCCACCCAAGACAACCCCACAGGGTTCTGAGCCAGAAGGTAGGTCACTTAACCTAACCCAGGCCCTCATTCTTCCTTGGGCCCACAGGTCTTCTGGCCTATGTGTAATGTGTGTGAAAAGGTTATGAGGGGCTGGAGGCAGATGGCTGGACCCACCACAGGGGCCTGGAGAGGCAGGGGGGATAGTGAGCAGAGCCCTGGGTGAAGGCAGGCCCTCTTTTCCAAGCCAGCTCATCTGCCTGTTGACAATGGAGAGTTAACACTGCCCCCCTAGACTGCCTCTTTGTGCTGCTACCCCCAGCCAGGGCCCTTGCTGAGAAGAAAGGATGATAAAGTCAGCTTTTCTCCCTCAGGGGCCCAGGCAGGTCAAAGCTTTGGGAGGTAGCAGTCATGAGCTTGGAGTTGGACACTCTATAGGTACAGTCTAATTAACTCTCCCTCCACTCACACACACAGCACCAAGGGGTTGGAGGGAAATGGGGCAAAGAGTAGAAAGTGGGCTTGGGCCTGGCTGTGTGTGCTGGGACACACCAAGGAGGGGCCGGAAGGCAGTGCTCTGGGTTGTCCTGAAGTGTGCCTGGCAAATTAGGAGCCTGAGCACTCAGGCCACCTAACAGGGGTCCTCCTAGGTTTTGCAACAGAAGAC
The DNA here is from genome assembly GCA_963574355.1 of Loris lydekkerianus. NCBI lineage: Eukaryota > Metazoa > Chordata > Mammalia > Primates > Lorisidae > Loris > Loris lydekkerianus. Next base: position 12,543 of record CAUYPK010024102.1, read on the forward strand.
AGGGGGCTGGATCTACCTAAGAGAGGACCCCTGGGCTAGGCAGGAGTGGTAAGGAGAGGAGGTAAGCCTGGTTCACAGACTTCCCCCTGCCTCCACCTACCAGGTCTGGGCCTGTGACCATGGCATTGGACTTGATCTGTTTTGCTCATTGCCCCCACCATGTCCCATGGTCCAGAGGCCACAGATGTCCAAGCTGTTTGTTTTGTTGCTGCTCAGTGGCCACCCTCAGTGCCCCCAGCAGGAGCCTGGCCATCAGTCACAGGGCTGGAAGTCCTCAGGGCTGGACATGCAGGGCTGGATGTGGACCAGGCAGCATCGGACACTGACTCCTGCTCATGAACCCCCTTGGTGGTCTCTGTTCACTCTGCACTTTCCCTGCCTCTTTCTCTCCTCCCCAGATCACCTGTGTCCTCACTTGATCCCCTTTGCCCCATCATCTGTATTCATCTCGTGGGTCTTGTTCACTACGCCCTTCTCTGGGCTTGCCTGGCCCCTATGCCTCTCTGATCTGTCTCCTCTGTCTTCCTTAGTGAACCCACCTCTCCTGCCTCTTAGTGACCTAAGATGCTCCCAACATCTCTAGGTCACTTTCCTTCTCCTGTTTCCTGTATTAGTCTCTCCTCCCACTCTGCCTTTTAGGGCCTGAAAAGTCAAGATTTGGCCTTTGAAACTTCATCTTCCCTACCTCAAAGCCCCTACCTCATCCTGGACATTTCATTTTCCAGTCATCTGCCAATGGGAAAATTGGGACCTTAAGGAAGAACAAGTTTTATGATCCAAACAAGGGCATTTGGGGGGCAAAAGGAGGCAGTCTTGTATGATTGCAGGCAGGTACATAAAGATCTGTCTGGGGCAACTTGGGAAGAGTGCAATTCCAAGATTAAGACAGCAGGGGGCGCCCAGTCCCAGGTGACGTCTATTCAAACCCTAGGTTGGAATCACCCAAAGGGGTAAGGGCTGTTTGTGTACTTGCACTGGGGTAGGAGGGGAGCCTCGATGTCCCTCAGTAGGGGCAAGTTTTGTCCCAGCCTGAAGTTTTCTCTGGGTTGTTAGATTTTTAAAGAACCTCTAATCTGTTACCTCAAAACAAAAACAAAAACAAACAAAAAAAAAACTTCTGCAAGGGATAAATGAGCTTGGGACTTCAGACTTTGGAGGAGAGGAAGGAGGAAGAGGCATGTGGTTCCTTGGGGAGGGCTGCTTCCACTGTCCTCAGTCCTCAGGGAGGCCGGCACCTTGACTCTTAAATGGTCCCCCCTGGGGAGAGATAAGGAGTAAGTCTCCCAACACTCTCTGAGAGCTCCCCCCTCACCTGTAGGCTGCATCTTCCCAGCACAGAACTCTCACACGCACACCAGCTTGGGGAGGGGGCAAGCCCAAGGAAAGCCAAGCCCCAGGCATCCCCTACAGACTTCCTGCTGGGGTGTGGGGGTGCACAGGTGTGTGAGAGCAAGAGACACCAATGTTCTTTCAGTAAATTATGGCACAGGTGGTGTCACCCCACACACACCAGGAAGGGGGTGACTGGGGCATGAGGTCAAAGCAGCTGTGAGTGACACTGATGTTATTCTGTGGGGCAATCCCCTGGAGCCTGCACTACCACCACCCTCATTGTCCTCAGTGTCTGAAAGCTCATCATTAAAGTTCTAATCCTTAGCAAGGATAGCATTGAGACAGATTTTAATTATTATATTAATCATGTGATGGGATGGCATAAGGGCCCAGAAACAGCTTGGAGAAGACCCAGGCACCTGGATACAGAGGTTGGCAGGGGAGACTTCCTGACGAAGGCTAAGATTTGACGATTTGATGGGGACAGGTTTTTCAGATAGCCCTGTGGCTACTGGCAGGAGGGATGGCCTGGTACAGTCATTTCATGGCCCATAAACACCTTTCTGAGCCTCCCATTATGCTTGGGAACTGGAACTGAGATCCTTAGTGTAAACCCCCCCCCTCCCAGCAGGCTATGGGAGGTTGGTAAATATTGTAATCAGATTAGTGGAGTGAAGACTGCAGAGGCTATGGTGGGAAAATGCTCTGGGCTTCCCCGGCCCCCACCCCTCTCCTGGGAATCCTTCCCTATTGCCCTGCCCAACCCCTCCCCTGTGGGTCTCAAGACCATCCTGGCTCCTCAGTAGTCCCTGCTGGCCTGACCTCATTGGTACCTGGCCAATGAGTGACCATGGGTGACTTCATTGGTACCTGGCCTTCTCTGGGCCTGGTGGAGCTTTCTGCATCCTGTGTCTCCTCTGCTTAGGAGAGGAACAGGGTGGCAGAAAGTCCAGCCTTGATAATGGCCCGTCCCCAGGAAGCTAGCCCTGTGTGCTGCTTTGCTCAGACCAGTGAGCCTGGCAGAGAGGCTCGCCCCTTCCTCTAGTCATGATGCTGCTCACCTGTGAGACTGGAATGAAGTGTCAGGATTCTAGGGTGGTCCCGGGTGGAGGGAGTGTCTGGTGGGAGGCATGGGTTTAATCAGGGTTGAGTCAGAATCACTGACTGTCTTCTCACCATCAAGCCAAGTACAGGTCTGTGTACAGAGTGTGCTGGGAAGCTGGGTCAGGACAAATGGGCTGGGGCAGAGTGAGCCAGGCTCACCCTGCAGAAAGGCTGGGACTGCAGGCCTCCCTGGAGGGGAAGGGCTGGGAGAACAGGCCTGGTGTCCTGTGGAGGCTACAGGGATAGTTCTGGGGGAAGCCGGAGGGCTGAGAGATAGAGAGTTAAGGTTTGAGGGCTGAGAATCAGCAGAGGCAGAGACTGGGAACTGAAGGCTTGGTAGTCTGGGCATTGGGGAGGGGGGTAAGAAAGTAGGGCTCAGGAGACTGGGCACCAGTGGGTTTGAGTCAGGGGAAATAAGGAAGGGAATGATACTGGGGAGGGCTGAGGATTTAGGGTATTAGGGAACTTAGAGACTAAGAGTTAAGAGCTGGGATATTGGGGGACTAAGGTGGCAGGGCCTGCCTCAGGAGAAGACATTGAGGCGTTTGGGAGTTGAGGAACGGGGGGTCAGTGGCGCTGAACACAGAAAGGAAGTAGAGAAACACATCCTTACAGACAGTGATGTTCATGGGTGGGAGGGAGAACCAAATGGGTCCCAGGCCAAGCCTCCCTCAGCCCCTGTGTCTGTGCTGGGGCCATGGGGGTGGGCAGTGGGCCTCTCCTTGTTGGGCTGTCAGAGCGGGTTAGGCTTGGGGAATTGGTTCTCTGGATCATCTCCTGGGAGCCAGCCCCTCCTGGCAGCTTTGTTTGGAGAAAGCCCAGGGATTAGCAGGGCTGCCCCCACACCACCTCCCAGCCGCTAGCTCCTGGTGCTTTCATCCCTGAAGGCTGCTAAAGCCCGAAGTGCTTTGAGATTAGGCCCCACAAAGGGGCCCCTTGTGCTCCAGCCAAGCCTTAGGGGCAGGAAGGGGAGGGAATCCCAAGAGCTCAGTGCTGGCTGAGCCCCTGAGATAAATCCTTCTCTCTGTCCCTGGTGCATCCCAAAGGGTCCCCCAGGCCAAAAGCTGAAGACCCCTCCTACTCCTTTGCCCCTAGCTCAGAGCCTGGTGAGGGGGCATCTCAGGTCTAGCCTGCCTCCCTTAGAGTGTCAGCATCCACCCCTGGTCATCTCAAGGTGGAGGTGGATGAGGGAGTGGGGCAGGGAAGGCTAGAGCCCCAAGGTAGAGGTTGGATCAGGTCTAGACCTTAGACTAAGAAGGAACATCGGCCTTCCCTGCTTACTCTGCAGATGGGGAGACTAAGTAGGGCTCGGGATAGGAAGGGGGTTGTCGTGGGACACACCCAGTTGCTAGTGGAGTTGAGACAGTAAAGTAGGGAGCTCCCCCTTTTTACCAGGTCTCTAAACTCAGGCTACTGGTCAGCAGGTGTTCTACATGGGGATAGACTGGCTTTGTACCTCCTGCACAGGAGAAAGTGGTGTTTGGATTTCATGGGCCAGCAAAGAAATGTTTCAAATGTGGATTCTAGAATAAAATTTCCAGCTATTAATTTTGCCATATAAGGGCACAGAGGAAAAACTACCAACTGCTGTCAGCACCATTTCATTTTTAAAAAGGATATTTTAGCATCAAAAAGCAGAAAAGACATAATCCCAGAATAGAGAGGATAGAATGGAATAGATATAGCTTTATGAAAAATTCTTCAAATGGAATAGATGTAGCTTTATGAAAAATTTCCTATGAAAACATTATTTTTCTTATTCATTAGTATTTGGGTGAAAATATCTTGGGACTCCTAGGTTAGGTAAACTGGGAGGAGGGGCCCTCCCCAAGGGGCCAGGGGTCTTGGGTCCAGTGCACCCAGGTCTCCTGGATTGGAGCTCTGCCTACTCCTTCATGCCAGGGGTAGGTGGTTGGGGGCAGTTGTTTCAGGTCTAGCGCTGGGAAGGCTGGGGGAAGGGGCTCCTGTGACTAAGATGCTGGTTTAGGGGCTCTCTGGGAGGCCAGTCTTGGCCTTAGCCCTCTCATCATTTCCAGGGAGACTTTACAAAGAAGAGGGGAGGGAATAACCTTGACTATGGGTCGATAGAGGAAAATTTCTTCCTGTCCTCTTGCTCATAAAATGTTTGTGGCCAACATATTGCACAACATTCCCAGAGAGGCCACAAAAGGCAGTGCTGGGCAGGCAGGGTCGAATGGAGCTCATGGAGGCCAGCCCCTCTGCTCAGCCCCCTGGCTGGGTCTGCCGGTGGAGCTAGTGACAGGAAGGGGCCAGAATAATTGATGAGTTTGTGATGGGTATATGAGATTAGCCTAAGGAACATGAAAGATGGTCAATAAATCCCTTGAGAGAAAGTGTCTCCAGGGAGAGAGTTGCTAATGAGAGATAAGAACCAACAGTAATAGCTGATATACATGTTGCATTTACCACACAACAGTCACTGTGCTAAACAGTAACTCATTTAATCCTCACATCAACCCTAGGGAGTATGATTATTTCCCCCATTTTACAAATAAGAAAACTGAGGGACAGAGGTTAACTGACCTGCCCAAAGTCACAGATTTGAACCCAGGCAGCCTGGCTCTAGGGTCCATGCATTCAGTTACCACATGTGCTATACAGCTGTCTGTGTTCCTAAGTAAAGATTAATTCCTATTGTCACCTGACCATGACCTCCCTCACTTCTAGATAACTCCTTGGTTTACCTGGGCTTTGCAGACATCAAGAGGTGCTTGCTATCTTGCAAACACTGGGTAAAATGGAAGTGCCCTCTTGCCTAGTTGTGGCAGATTTTAAAAATATGTCCATAAATTCTTTGATACTTCTTTCTTTGAGAGGTGGAATTTAATTCTCTTCTCTTTGAATATGGGATAAATTTAGTGATTTGCTTATAATGAATAGAACAGAGCAAAGTGATGAGATGTCACTTTGGAGATTAGCTTATAAAAGACTATAGCTTCTATTCCCCACCACTCTCCTCTCTCTCTCTAATTCCAGCTACCATATAAAGAAGTCAAGTCTACCCTGCTGGAGAAGCTACATGGAAGAAAACTGAGGCATCCCAGCTGATAGTCAGCATCAACTGCCAGACATATGAGTGAACTTTCTTGGAAGAAGACCCTCCAGCCTTGATCAACACTTGAGATGATATAGTCCTGGCCAATAGCTTGACTGCTGATTAGTCCTGTCGTCTAATCCCTGGCCAACACATTCATGAATCCCTGAGCCACCCAACTAAGCTGTTCATGGATTTCTGACTCTCAAAAACTGTGATATAATAAATGTTTGCTGGCTATGTGTGGCAGGTCACACCTATAATCCCAGAACTTTCCAGGCCAAGGCAGGTGGATGGCTTGAGGCTAAGAGTTCAAGACCAGCCTGGGCCTCTGTCTCTACTATGTGAATGAATGAATGAATGTTTCTTGTAAGCCACTAAGTTTGGGGGTAATTTGTTATGAAGCAATGGATAACTAATACACCTGGCCAGTCTCATTGTCTGGAATCTCACAGTCACACTCTCTCCCCAGCTGCACTAATGCTGATTTATTGACTTAGATAATAACTAGACAACACCTCCAGTATGGTAGATGATGCCATTCTGAAAATGGTATGTGGGCACTTAATCATTCTCAGCGTACCCAGGGCCAGGCCAGGGGTGGTCACTAACTAGCAGCTTTGATGGAGTTATATACATTCACAGTTTTCCTACATGGCTGCTTCTCTCCCAGAAAAACCACCCTCTGCTTCAGTTGACAGCAACTGCGACAGGGATGAGGGATTGAGGAGAGCTGGCTCTGGTCAGAGTAGGGCTCAGTCTCCACAGATCCTACTTTCTGGGTTCTCTCCATTCCCTGCCCTCAGCATCTTCCAACTTCCTTTCATCGTCTCTACCCCTGGCTGGCCATTGGCCCACTGTCAAAAGTTAGCACAATGTGACTATGAACATCTCAGAGTCACTGTGTGCACCTGTCAGTGTGTGAGGACATGGAGTAGGAGATATCTGTGTGCTGGTGGCCTTCACGTGGCATGCATTTGTTGGTCTTTGGGTGGGAAGGAGTATGTAGGTATATTTCTATGTGTGTCAGGGAGAGCATATACACATATGAGAGTATGTGCATCTGCATGGTGACTTTCTCAGGGTAGGGGCCCATGTACTTTGTCTACGTGTCTGTTTGCTGCTTTTAGAATGTGTGTCTGGGTTTCCATGTGCAGGCATCAACCTTAGAATGCCTGAGCTGTGGTCCTCAAAGGGTTAAGGGAAACAGGCACCTCCATAACTCTTAATCATAGCTTTGCAAGCTTAGCCAGTGCCCCTGTTGAAAAATGTTTCAAAAAGCAAAATAAATGATCTTTTAGTTACAGAAGTATTGATTTTGCCCACATCTAGTAATAAAGAGCAAGTCACCTGTAGCTAAAACTCTTGTAAAATATATTTTATACTCTAATAGTCTGCAGATAGAGTCACCCGCTGAGCACAGATGACAAATCTCCCCAGTGCGGCCTGCGCCCCCCATATTTCACGTCAGGGACGTGGTGGTGGTGCAGGCAGCGGCAGAGCTGGTCCTCCCTGCGGGTGAAGACTTGGCCTGGTTGGCCAGAAGAAAAGAAAAAAGCCAGGTGCCTGACACATGGTCTGTCCCCCTACCCCCATCCTGAACCCTCACCATCTTGGCTGTGGTAGAAGCTTAAAGACTACCTGCCCTGCAGGTAGAGCACTCCTCCTAGGTCTAGACGCCGCAGAAAGAGCTCTGCTAGACTCTCAGAGCAGGGCTATGTCTTTCCCCAGCATTCTGCTTCAGAGGCTGACAGTCTGGGAATGTTGAGGCTGGATTTAAGACAAGAGTGAACGGGAGTGGGGGGTCCTTCCTGGTGTGAAAACCAGTTACCCTAGGTGTCTCACACTCAGGCCTCTCTCAGGCCTCCTTGTATACATAAAGGGACACACTTGACACCCCCCCCCCATATATGCATGTACACACGCATGTATGACACTTGGGTTTACACATGCACTCACACAGTCAGGAGCTCACCTAATGCACATCCAGTCCCTTCACACGGATCTGCTATGCTAGTGGCTGCAACCATCCACTCAGCCCAGAGATTCCTTCAAAAAATGACTATCTGAAATGACCAAGTAACCACTTGCTTTTGGGGATCAAGATCTGTATCACCCTCCTATTAGATATACAGGTCTAGTCAAACACGCACCCACTTACACATCTACCTCACTGCCCTACTCCTGGCTGGAGGTTAAAGGGGACTTGCCTAGTGGGTGCTCCCTGTCTCCTGTCCTCCCTTACTTGCCAGGAGGATGCAGACAGAGATGGAGCCCAGGCTGGACCCTTCCTGCAGGCAGCCTGCCCAGATTCTCTTAGCAGTCTCTGCTCCACAGCCCCCAGTAGGCACTGGGAGAGTGGGGGCAGAAGTGGTCAGAAGGAACTGGGTGTGCTCAAAGACACCACAGGAACCCACCCCCCACACATCCAAAGCTAGAAATAAATAGGGTTTTCCAGTCCTTGTTGGGTGGGGGTAGGTGAGTGTCAGGGGGTGGGCAAGAGGGCAGAACTGGGGAGACCCACTGGATGTAAGGAAGTTCTGGATGTTAGGGGTAAATCAGGCAATAATGGGGGAAAGGCTGGGAGTTGGTGGGAGGTAGGGGACTGGGGGAACAGTGGTCACGGAGGAAGGGTTGGAGCAGTGGCAGCTCCAGCTAGGGGAGGGAGGCAAGTAACAGGGTGTGCGTGGGTGGGTACTTTCAGGTGGTCCCGGTCGGCCAGGAGCACCTACGGATATCTTTAAGCTGTGAGGGGCAGAAGCCCTTCCAAGGGAGGGGACAGAGCAGGTAGCTGCCCCGCGCTGGGACTGGAGCTGGGGGTGGGGTGGGCTCTTTAAGCGGCGGCCGCGCTAATAACCTGTCCAAGAGATGGCTCGTGGCAAATTGCTTTGTTAGTCTTGTCAGCGCGGCCAGGGCCGCCGTCAGCGTGCGCCATGGATCAAGATGATGAATCGCCGCGGAAGGCGCAGATGCGGGCGGCCCACGGCCCGGCCCCGGGGTAGGGGATGGGAGGTGGAGGGGGCCGCGGGGGGCCCTGCCGTTGCCATTAACTCCCGAATTAGCTCTAAGCCGCCCACCACCCAGCCACTGCCCCGGGGAGCAGGAGCGCCAGCCGTAGGAGTGTGAGGGGGCCTGTACAAGGAATGAAAACCGCGCCCCCCCACCTGAACTTGGACCCAGGATCCTCTGGATCCAGAGGAGAATGAGGCTCCCGGGGTGCTAGCAGGAGGGGCTAGGTTTTAGCAGCCGGGTGTTCAGTTTGCACCCTTCGGAGAAGTGCATATTTGCCCCCACACTCCTGCTACCCCAGGCCCACGTTGTGAGCAGCCAAAGAGGCTCAAAACTCTCCTTTGGAGTGTATCTGTGTGTGTTGGGGGAGAATAGGGGTTTGGGTTTGGCATTGCCAAGCTGATGGAGCTCAGAGACCAGAGGTGGCAGAACTGGGGCCTGCTCTAGGACGTTAGGGGCCCCTCACCTCCCAGATCTTTCAGCGCAGACAGGTGGGACCCTGTGTTGAGTTTACAGGCCAGCTGGAAACTTGTGAGCACCTGGTTTTCCCAGACTTCTAAATTAACCTGTCCCTTGACCACTTCCCCCTTGGTCCAATTTGGATATATTTCCTCTAACCGTCCTATACACACACCCCTAGGAATTTATAAATGCACACAATCTATATAAGCAAAGTCTACATTCATATATGTACATATTTAAATGTGTGCACACATATTTATCACAAATGTAGAATTTGAACAAACTTATACACCTATACCAGAAATGAACCACTGCCTGCATCCCACCCTCAGCCACCCAGGAAAGTCTATGTGGAGGCATTTTCTCTGGGGATGCCTTTTCTTAAACCCTTTGAAGGTGTCAGCCACAACCTTGGGCAGACCAATGGGGAGACTCTAGTGGCAATCTTAGGAGGAAGGCCCTGAACTATTTCCACTTCTTAACTCCTGTCTAGACAGCGGGACTTTTGAAATGGTTTTGTTAAATCAATAACACATGCTCATGTTGTGGCACCCCAGGCCTGGATAAAGAATGTGTGCCCCCTTCCTTATCCTACCTTGTTTTCCTACTGGACTTCCCATTCTAATCCTGGTCAAGGATTTTGTACCCCCTACCCCACTGAATTCACAACCAGCCTAGAGCCCAGCTCTTCCAGTGCAATGTCTGTGGAAGTGTGTGTGTGTGTGTGTGTGTGTGTGTGTGTGTGTTGGGGGGTGGCAATGTGACTGAATGAGGGCAGCTCTCTCTGCTCAGAGTGTCCCTCGGCATGGAAGCCTTTGTGTCCCTGTGAAGGTGTGTTTGGTCTGCTAGCGTGGGTTTCTCCAGGTGTATCTGCAGAGAGGTCTCATGTGTATCATGAGGCCACCCTGCCTCCACCTCCAGGACGACACTGGGACAGCTGGCATAGGTGGGGGCCTTGGCAACCTGGCATAGGGGGCAAAACAAACTGAACTCAGAGTCCTTGAGACAACAAGTTCCTTCCAAAAGCCAGTGCCTGGTTGGGTCCTGTGCCCCACTGCCTGGATTCCTTAGTACTCCTTAGACATTCAGCAAAACTTGTGCCATCCTCAAACACCCTGTCCTCTCAGTCTGGTCCACACAGGCCCAGGCTGAGTTAAGGTCATTATCCTTCCAGTCTGCCCAGCAGGCTTTGTGCTATGGGGGAACTAGCTAGGCAGGAATGGTTTGGAATTAAGTCCCTGGGCAAGGAAAGATGATGTTCTTTTCTTTCCATTTAGGGCTACCATTCCTCTTGGGCAAGGGAGGGGGCAAGGCCTACCTCAGCAAACCTTCCTGCCCCCCCCCCAAGGCTACCAATTAAGAATGGCTAGGAGGGCGGGGCCTGTGGCTCAAAGGAGTAGGGCACCAGCCCCCTATACCAGAGTGGCGGGTTCAAACCCAGCCCTGGCCAAAAACTGCCAAAAAAGAAAGAATGGCTAGGAGCAGGGAGGGACTCCACATAGTGCTACCATGAAAGGGGCTTTGTGCCCCTCATTTGTGTGCCTCCATACATGACGGCTCCACATGTGCCCCTGTGCCCGTATCTATGTGTGTGATTGAATGACTGATGTGTGCGCAAGGGGTTACAGCTTTCTCCGGGATGATCGGTGTGCATGTTTGTGTGTGGAGGGCAACCGGGTGGGGGCACAGCATGCGTCCCACCTTTCCCAGCTTGTGTGGAGCTACTGTGGCAGTCCCGATTATCTAAACCAAAGAGGCAGCCTGCACTCCCCTTCCCTCCTCTCTACTCCCCTCCCTCACAGGGCTGGAGTCCCTGAAGAGAAATTAAAAGGTTATTTAAAGCCCCTGCCTCCGCCTTTCTTGTCCCTTTAAATCGAGCCTAAACGGTTTTGCTTTGGCAGAAGAAATCTTTTCTGGAGCTTTGGGGTGGGGGTGGGGGGATCCTGGTGGGAGAGAAGGGTCTAAGCGGTCTAATCCTCTTACCGTACCGCCCCCTCCCTTCCCCTCCCTTCTCACTGCTCCTCCTGCACCCCCACTGAGGCCTCAGCCCCTAACTCTGACTGAAGATCGAGGCCGACCTTCAAATCTGCCTATGGCCATTTCTGCCCCACCCAGGCCAAAATTCCTGACTCCCTCAACCCAGGTTGGGACTCTAAAATCTACTGGCAGTATTGGCCAGCCAGCACTTGTCTCTTCTTCATGCAAAGCCTCTAAGCAAACTGCTCAGCTTGGCGGAGCTAGACCTGAGAGCTTTACAGACACAGGGGATGCCAGAACCAGGGTTCAGCTACCCTGGTCCCAAGTGAAAGACTTTTGCCCACCCTGTGCCCAACCACTTGGATTCACTTGAGCTGACAAGTGCACAAGGATTCATTACATGCACACATACACAAATACGCAAAGGACTTATGGCCATTTGAAGCCCCACAGTTACACATGAATTGGTGGTCACAGGAGCACCAGTCACAAGGACACACTCCACATGTGAATCACAGTAGCAGCCACTGAGGCCAAAGACACGTTGCATAGAATCTGGGCCACACAGGGACACTCTCCTCATTCTCCACACATTTGGCCAAGCACAAAGTGGCCAGCCACCTCCATAAGCCACACACACAGAGCCTCTGTAGAGTAACTTGCCACCCCCAGAACCGCAGGCAGTGTGGGTGTTAATCTGCGCCCCTGGCACACACCTCAGACACACACCTTTTGGAAGACCAAGCCTCACCCGGTCCCTGAGACGACTCCAGGACGTTCTTTTCCTGTGAACCGGAAGGAGCAGGGCGCTGGCAGGAACCGGAGAACCCCAGGCCCAGGATTTTCCTAATGTGGACCAGTCGCCGTGTTTTTCCCTCCCTTCCCTCGACAGGTGCCTGTGCTGTGTGAAGCCGTAAGTTCCACGCCGGTGGCCTTCCGGCCTCTCTGGGCTGCATTCTGCCGCTAGACAGACGAGCAGCTGCTAGGAGCGACGTACCGGCTGAATGTGTGGAGGGTGAGGTCTGAGTGCGGGTTATGGAGCTATGTGGTGGAACGCGGGGGCGGGGGTGGGTGGGAGGACGCCGAGGGGTGACAGTGTTGCTGGTGGTGTGAAATTGGTAGGGATAGTGTGTGTATGCGGGCAGCTCGGTGATGGTAGTCAGTCCGGTGTCCCTTGCCACTTCTACGGACTCCAGGTACTAAGCCCCCAGGGAGGGACAGGGGAGGAGGAGGGGGAGGTTTCTCGGACTTCTCATCGTTCCAGGGATTGGCCTGCGGCTTCCGCGGTCCCGGTAGAGGCAGAGATCCCTACACCAGTAGCTATAGACCGAGGGATCGAGATTCGGAACAGGTGACAGGACGCGGGCTGGGCCCATGGACCCATAAACTATCCTAAACCGCCTAGGCCGCGAGCGGTGCAGCTGCACCCGCGGCGGGGCGGGGCCGGAGTGGAGCGTGATTGGCAGCCACCGGGGCCACTGGGAAGCGCGCGGGCCCGCGCGGGGCGCCCTGGAAACGTCGTTTAAAACTCCAGCCCCGGCAGCGGCGCGCATAGATGGCAGCGGCGGCGGTAGCGCCGGCCCGAGAGACCAGGTGCGAGCGGGCGGGGCTGGCGAGGGACGCCGGACCGTCGGGGCGGGAGGACACGGGCGGTGACATCCTGGGGCAGCCTTCTTTCTTGCCACCCTGCAGTCGGGACGCACTGAGAGGATCAGAAAGTTTGCAGAGGGCCAAAGACTTGGAAACCAACAGACAGACGACGCAGGGATAGAGGAAGTCGGAAAGTGAGAGAGACAGAGGAAGACAGACCAGGTGAGACGGAGCGATTCCCGGGGCTGAAAATCAAGTGAAGGAGCTAGAGCCAGGGAGACAGAAAGACCGCAGAACCCCAAATTCCGAGGCAGAAAGAGAGAGGAAAGCGAGCCGTGGGCAGAAACGCGCCGAGGCGGAGACGGAAGCCTCGGCCCGCGGAGGCGCAGGCACCCGCAGAGAACGCTTTGGATCCGTCACGGTTTTGCCTCATTTGGAAGATATTACTTCTTCCCTGAAAAAAATAAATACAAAAAAGGGTTGGATATTACGCGGAGACAAATCCTTTTTGGTTTGGAAGGGGGGCGGCGGGAAGGCGGGAGATGGCCAGAATAATGCGGAGCAGATGCTGCCCGAGGCGTCGCGGAGCCCTTGGGCTGAAGGCTGGGGAGGAGTCGCGGCCCTAGGCCCAGGTCCCGCTCCGGGAGCCCTGGGCCGCCCACCCCTCCCTAGATAAACGAAACGCGCGGTGCCCGGGCATTGCCCGGGATCCGGCTGCAGTCTCGCCGATACCGATCCCGCTCAAACTCAGCTGCCACCAAATGCGCCTTCTCTCTGGAGATTGCGAATCTGTATGAATTTTCTAGTTGGGGGTGGTTCGCTCTCAGTTAGCCTCTGACCTCGTAGACGCAGCTTCGGGCTAGAGTCCTCCAGGTGAGTGTTTGGGGTGCAGCGGCCCTAGTCCCTTGGAATTCGTTGTCTCCCGAAGCCTCAGCTGGCTTGGGTCAGGCGAGTTCTGGCGGAGAAGATCAGGCCGGGGCCAGCTCCCGGAGCGGCTCTCAGACAGCGACCGCCTAAGTCTCTTCTCTCTGGGCCTCCAACACAGAGTGGCCGTAACCCAGTGCCGGACGGCGACAGGCTGTGTGCCCTGATGGGCTATGCGGAAGCCTGGGCACCTACCACTGGCTGAACTTTCTTGAGGGTCACAAGTCCTGGCAACTTGTGCAGAGGCGGTGGCCCCACTCTAATGAACTTAAGGGGTTTGAAAGGAACACACTTTCCCAAATCGCACCGAATTTGGGGCACCTATTCTTTCCCCGAGATTTCAACCAAACTTGGTGTTGGAGCGGTGGGCCCCTCAGGCTTGTGATTTGTAGGAGGAAGGAGTTCTCGACTGGGGCGTGCAGGGAAGCTGAGATGCGTAGCCTTTTCATCCTTTTACCCAGTTTGGAAATCTCCAAAGCCAAGAACCCACGGGTCTCCAAGCGCAGCCTCTGCGTCGTTCTGCCTGGGGCCTGGGAAGGTCTTTTTGAAGCCAGGACCAGGACGACTGTTGCTGTTTTTCTGGGAACAGCTCTGGTTTGGGGACGCTGCGAAGAGAGGAGGGCTTTACTGACTCGATGGGCCGTAGGGGAAAGAGGCTTGTTGGCACAGCGGAGGTTGTGTGCTCTGTAGGTTCAGAAATGGTGCAAATTCCTAGTTCCCGGTCGCGATGGCAGGGTAGCTGGGGTCCTTTTCCCAGCTAGTGCTCGCGGATCCCGTTTGTTGCAAGCGGGTTTGCTCTGCTCTGTCTTTCTAGGAAGTCCTGTGGTCTATTAGCTTGAGGTATGGTAAAGTGAGAGTAGTTTTCATTTTGGGGGATTGGCACTGCACTTCCCGGCATCTTCTGTTCCCCCAGAAAAGGAAAGGCATTCTGGCCTAAGGACCAGTTAATTTAGTCCCTACCTCCCCTCTCGCCAACCAGTTGTGTTTATGTATGTGTGTAGACCGTTAGGGGAAAAAAATCGAATTTACTACCTAGTGAGAGCAAATTATCTGGATAATTGGCTCATATCTATCTCCCCTGTGGCTGGCATAGATATAGTTTTGGAACAAGAAGCCTACTCAGGAGAGGGGTAAACAATTTATCCCACCTCTCAGACCTTTGGGGTGGGACTCCTGCAAGGTCATTGGAACCTGGCTGCTGTTGCACAGACCCTGAGAAAGTGCTGAACAGAAGAGCAAAGGTGCAGAGGCTGGAAACCCGCCCCAGGCGAAGCAAACATCTCAGGTCTCCGGATGGGCTGTGCGGGATAGTGGGCTCACGGGTCAGCTTCATGGGCAACTGGTGAGTACATGGGGGGCCCCTCCACCCACCCCTGCTACTGTCTCACACACAATCCCGTGTGCCCGCAAAATTGGAGCATTTCTCTGCTCTGAAACAAACACCAGCACTGGGTACTGGGCAGTGTATATCCACACAATGCTGATCTTGAGCAAGAAATAAAGTTTCCGTCTGACTGGGTGTCTGGGACATCTGGAATCGGCCATGGCCCTCTGCTCCAGTTTCCTAGCGCTTTGACGGTTGGAGCATCTGGAATTTACCCTGGGTTTTTTTTTTTTTTTTTGCAGTTTTTGGCTGGGCTGGGTTTGAACCTGCCACCCCCGGCATATGGGGCCGGTGCTCTACTCCTTTGAGCCACAGGCGCCACCTACTTTGGGGTTTTAGGGCTAAGGAGGAGAACCAGACCTAGAGGCACAGCCCCCCATCTCGGAACTAAATCTGTGTACACACATATTTGACAGTTGTCCAGATTGACGGCCACACATAGACACATATGTAGGCTGATCATGGGTTACAGTCACCGGGCTATGGGTAACCCACTTAGACATGCTCAGGTGAAGAGTCACACACGTAGTGGCACAGGCAGATCTGCTGCATACACACGCATAAAACTCCTCTGATAAACAGTTACATACTCATAGGTTAAACTCACAAGGACACTCACACTGAACACACACAGACGCCCCCTAAGGCAATGCTCAGAGGTGCCGCAGCCAACCTTTTCCTCAGAAGCCCAATGCAGCCCAAGTGTAGGTGCAGCTACACTTTCACCTAGCCTCTGAGCTCCCTATCCTGCTGCTATCTCTGGTTTCAGGGCTCACTCCCCCTATCCTGCTGCTATCTCTGGTTTCAGGGCTCACTCCCCCTACATGGTCTCAGGTCTTCTAGGAGCCCGTTTCCACCCTTTCCCCATCCCAACCCCACTGTCTGGTTCAGCCCCTCTGTCTGTGGTGCCCATGTAAATGATAGCAATAAATATCTAATCAAGGCCCTAGGCAATGCTGCTGACGCCAACTGAAGCCCATAACCAAACAAGCAAACCGGCGGGCTGGATAGGGAGGGGTACTGTGGGGTGATGAGCCTCGGGTGCGGCATGTGTTCTGGTCTGTACATTTGTCCTGCATTGAGCACCCTCTTCGAGTGAGTCTCTGTTGCTCTTCGTTATCCTCCTTGGTCTTTCGCTATCCAATGGCTACTCTTTGCATATTGTCACCTATCTGTTCTTCCGACAAGTTATTTGACTTGGCCCCGGTACTGCCTGGTGGGTGGAGATCTCACCTTGCAATGTGACCAGAATCCCAGCTCTGCTGGTCCCCACCCTTCGGATTTTGGCCAGGCTATCTCCAGCAAAATGAAGAGTCCCCTGGATTAGAAATCAAGGTCGACAGTCTGGAGCACATTTCCTGGATGGGTCACGACTTCTGGGATTGTTTCCATGTGCCCCAAGGTCACTGGTGCCCCGTGGCTTTTGAGGCTCCTTCCAGCCTTCACAGCTCCATCCACCAGAGTTTGTTTCCATCTCCCCATCTACCATACTCTGTCATCCACAGTGCAGGAACTGTGCTCTTTGTGCCCACACAACAGACCTTCGCTTGAGTTTTTTCAGTTGTCTGGAGGCCCTAACTTGAGCCCGGAGCAGCTCTGCTCCATAGGGGACTCTGTAGTCCCTGTTTCTAGGGCCAGCCCTGGATCTGCACCAGCCCAAAGCAGCGGGAGTTCGCCCCCAAGGGAGTTCAGGCCAGGGCCAACCTGGTGGGGAGCCACTTCCTCTGAGTCCTTGTGAGGCCAGGAATGTTTGAATGTCGGGCACTGTCCCTGCTCCATTTCAGCTCCATCCAAGTCTCATTGGCTTTGGTCTCTGCTGCTTTAGCTCATCTATGCCGGAAAGTAAGCAAAGAATGAAGAAAGCAGAACATCTGAGCAATTACAGGGACAACCCTATGGCCTGCGGTCAGGCCCCTCGGCCTCCCCCACTGCCAGCCTGCCCTCAAGAGCTACGCTGGACTGGAGAAAAAAACCCCAAACTGGCCTCTCTTATGTTCTCCCCCTCTCTGGCCTCAGTTTGCTGTCTTACAAAAAATTAACTCCAGCCGCCTAATTTCTCTGTACCCTGTCCCCCTGCATTAAGGACATTGGAAAACTGGAGGACTATAGGTGGAAGGGCCTCCCTCAGTTTCG
This sequence comes from Loris lydekkerianus, assembly GCA_963574355.1. Lineage (NCBI taxonomy): Eukaryota > Metazoa > Chordata > Mammalia > Primates > Lorisidae > Loris > Loris lydekkerianus. The sequence continues at coordinate 29,513 of CAUYPK010024102.1, forward strand.
CCCCATTAGCCTGCAGGGGGCTAATTACCCCAATTAGCAGCTGATTTATAATTAATGGCTCGGACCAAGGGATAATTGGATGTTAATGGATAACAGTTTGTGCTGGGAACTAAGCACTCAGGCTCTTCAAAAGGGCCCACCCCAGACCCTGGAGCTCTCCTTGCTGGCGCTCCTCCAACCGGCTGGGCTCAGTCCCTATCCCTGAGCTGAGAGGATGGGTGAAAATCTCCTCTGAGGAGTTTATGAGTTCTAGGTGCCTGTTGTGAAGGTCCAGCACCCTGTCCAACCTGACCCTTGGAGAGCCACAAACTTTCAAACCCATCCCTGTGTGCTGACCTTGGCTCCAATTCCATGTTCAGCCCTCACCTGGTGATTCTTTGACCTCAGTAGCCCATTTCCTTCCCATGTGGATCAGGCAACGTGGGGCTAATGGTGGCAGTGTGGGTTGTCATGTTGCCTATATCAAATGTCACTGGTGGATGGGGCCAACATGAGAGCAGTGGCCAGGGCTCAATGTGGGATGGGGGCAGACCTCAGTCTGTGGCAAGGTCAGGGGCACAACTGTGGCTGGTGTTTTGGCTTTTGGTAGGGACACTGGCTCTTTCTTGCTGGGAGTGGGTAGGGCAGGCAGGATGGGGATGAAGCTGTGGGCATTGGCTGACTCAGTTCTGGGCCCTACTGCCCTTCTCACATGTTTTAGAGCTGGTTTCCCTTCACCCATGGCATCTGACCATCTGTGATTCCCCTACAATCTGAGCTGGGACTCACCATGCTAACCCAAAGTTCGTTGTACCACAAGCAGTGGCTGTATCTTTATTTGTGGAATGAATGTCTAATGTGTTGGAGACTCGGTATTGAGAGCTGGCTGGGGAGCCTGGAGGGGCCCTGGACTAGCAAGGTTATAAGCCCTCTGGTGAGCACTGAGTTCTCATTTTGGATTCCATCCTGGCTAAAGCTGCTTCACTCTGTGGCTTTGGGCAAGTTGCTTTACCTCTCTGGGTCTCAGCTTCCTTTTCAGACAAATGGGAATTCTGAGGTTGTTGGGAGGATTAAATGGGATACTGCTTATCAGGTCTCTATGAGTATGGCTGGCAAAAACAGTTATGATTTTATCTCTGCCAAAGGGCAGGTAAATGGGTACCTACTATTCAGTAAGGTAATGCTGTGGTAGAAATTAAAGAACACCTGACCCAGCCTGGGTATCAGGGAAGCTTCTCGAAGAAGGAGGTGCCTAAGCTTAGTGTGAGAAATCAAGGGTTATCCAGGTAATGCTGGTGGAAGAACAATATTCCCAGAAGAGGAGGCAGCAACACGGTGGCTTTGGAGAGCCATGTCTCAGTGGTGGGTGGAGGAGTGGGCCAGAGAAGTTGATAAATTTGGATATGCCTTTTAAGAACTTTGACTTTGGCCGGGCATGGTGGCTCATACCTGTAATCCTAGCACTCTTGGAGGCCAAGTTAGGGGGATAGCTTGACCTCATGATTTCAAGACCAGCCTGAGCAAACAAAAACCCAGTCTCTACTAAAAATAGAAAAATTAGCCAGGCATCATGGTGGGTGCCTGTAGTCCCAGCTACTCAGTAGGCTGAGGCGGGAGGATCGCTTGAGCCCAGGAGTTTGGGGTTGCTGTGAGCTAGGCTGAGGCCACAGCACTCTAGCACTCTAACCTAGGCAACAGAGTGAGACTCTGTCTCAAAAAAAAAATTGGCTTTGAACTAGAGATTACTAGTTTGAGATACAGGTTCATTTGTTTCAAATTGGGGAGATAGAAACAGGTTTAAGTGTGCACTGATGGGGTAATGGGAGCAGAGGTTGGCAATGCAGAGGAATAAGAACCTGAGGGAGGTGGGTGTTTCTCTTTAACCATTCCCCCTGATCTTGCTGGCCACATTGAATCCTTTGGCGGAGAGGCATGGCTGGGAAGAATCTGGTCCTTGGCAGGGGGAGGAAGAGGCCAGTCCCTGGATTCCTGCACTTTTAAGCACCTGATACTGACAGTGGGAGATTTGGAGAGCTTGGAGGGCTCAGGGGTTGGCCCCGAAATTGATCTAGGGCTCTTGCAGTCCCTGTAAAATGAACAGCATCTGACGATATTTTGCAGACCATGTGCTTGCAGCGTACTTGGTCAGGGTAGGGTAGGGATCTCTGTGCCTTCACCCTAGGCTTCCACGGACAATTCCTGGCAATGCAGATCTAGGACTGATGTGGATATGGGGCACATGAACCCCCAACCCTGGATGGGGGTTCGGCCTTCGGAGTTCCCAAGCAGGTTAGCCAGGTGATTCACCTTCCTTGAGCCTCAATCCTCATCTGTAAAGTGGATATAATAGTATTCCCTCCCTTAGAGAATGAGAGTAAGAAGTTAGTGAGGTTGCTGAAGTTGAATATCTGGCATGTGTCAGGCATAGAGCCTCTCTTGAAATCTTGGGCCCAATAACTCAGAGGTGGAAGACTTCTAAGTCACAACCAACACACACACACACACACACACACACACACACTCACTCACTCATGCACGTGCATGAAAGAATCCCTCCTTCTTGGCCACCTCCCAGGTGGTTGGCCAGCCTGGGCTATACACATGTCATCATAGAAGTCATTTTCCCTGCTGAGGCAGCCCATTGGGTCATTGTCATGTCAGAAGAGGTCAGAGATGATAGGACCCTCATCAAGGTCACACAGCAGCCTGGAATTGGGGCAGGAGCCCTGGCCTTGTGCTCCTGGATTTGTGTATTTGTGATTTTCTACCTGCCTGAGTGAAAATCCTTTTGGACTCTAAACTGTGAGGTAGGAAGGACAGCTACAGAAGCCTCCTCTCCAAGAGGCTCACCAGAGAACTTCCAGGAATAAAGGGGCAGCAGGACTTCCCAGGGAAGGAAGTCCATGGCTGCAGGCTACCCTCAATCCCTCCCTTTGCTGACACTCAGGGTGAGTCCTCGGCAAGGCCTGTCTCTTGGCTATACTCTGGAAGTAAAACCAGATAGGTTTTCAGAGACAGAGACCCAGGTTTCCGTCCTGCCTCTGCCTACTAGCTGTGGGACCTTGGGAAGGAGGTCTCTGCTTTCTCATCTATGTAATGGTGATAATATCTATTAGTTGGTCTGCGTTGAAGCATATTAGATGATATACCTGTAGTGAATAGAATAGGACGTAGCTCATGGTAAAATGTCCAATATACATTTTTTTTAATATTCAAAAAATTCAATGTAGCTATTGTTGTTAATGTAGCTGTTGTGCCTGGAATGGACAGAGGAGGTGAAATGCTCAGAGATGTTGGTTTCTTCACTCCTGTTTCTTTCCTTTCTGTTAAACAAAGTTGTTCTGCCTGGTGAGAATGAGAAGAAACTGAGGGAGAATGAAAAGTTCAGAGGAGAGGGTGAGGTGAAGAGCAACGGGGCAGGCCCGTGGGGTGGTCAAGCCGGATGTGACCAAGGGAAGGGTCCACGTTCCTTTTAATCAAAGACGCCTTGCATGCAGTTTCCTGGCAGTGCTGCTGTTAATTTATAAAAAATGCCCCCTAATAAAATTCTGCTTGATTCTTCGATTGGCTGGGCATTAGGCTGCAGCCAGCAGCGATGCGGGGACATAACGGATGCATTTGCAGATTTGGAAAATTAAAGCCATCTATATGGCGCCTGTGGCGGGAGATCCGCCGATCTGCTTGCTTAATGAAATATAAAGATTCTTTTAACCAATGTAAGCACAATTCGACAGCTTGTGAAACGCGGCCGTGCCATGATGGATGGCCCTCTTGGCTCGCCAGGAATTGCGGGGCGGCACCTTTTAAATATGTAATTGATTCTGTTTGGAGTGTGCAGTGGGCTGAGCCCAGGCAGGGCCTGGCCTGGGGCTGGGAGTGCGGGGCCCCTGTTTAGTGGCTCCTGCAGACCCTTAGGGGCTCCACCCTGGGCAGCCTCCTTGTAGGGCCACCAGCACTCAAAATTGGATGTGGGTGGGGCTCTAGCTAGTAGCCCTGGCTGAGGACCTCAGGGGAAGGCTCAGGCTGCTTCTACGGCTGGGAAAGGGCCCACTGTGCAGAGGTCCCCCCGTCCAGGTCAGTAGTCCTGGGGACAGAGGAGGTAGTGAGCTAGGACTCGAAGTCTCCATTCCTCCCCGTGGACCACAGAGGCTTGTCGTAGTCCTGCCTTCCTCATCATCTCTAATCTAAAATTCTTTCTCATCCATTCAACATTTGTTATTTACTAAATACCAACTGTGGACCAAGCTCTGTGCTAGGCAGGTATTGCCCAGATAAAAATGAGTAAGACTAATGTGTTTATTTTCTCTATCTCTTTGTTTTCCTTTTTCTTCTTTCTCTTTTTTGTATTTTTTTCTCTTCTCCTCTCTTAGAGCCTGTTCAAGGGTGGAAGAGCCAGGATACACTGGCCTAGCAACAGGGGAGGGAGTCCATAAGACTTCCTAGGGCACCATTTAGTGTACGTTCCTCTGGTCACACATTCGCACACACATCATTTGCATGCACAGGCTCACAGGCAAACTCACTGAGATGTATAAAAGAGCTACAGACACAAACAGATGCACATACAGTCATGTGGCCAGTTCCACTTGGGCTGCATACATGTATGTTTGCATAGGGGACACTGAGGTGAGCTGCAGGCATGTGGCAGTGTGGTACCTCATGTGTACAGCTTGGATGGTAAATGGCATCTACAGACAAGGGTCCCTCTACGGTAGCGGTTCTCAACCTGTGGGTTGTGACCCCTTTGTAACAATGAAAATGCATCCTGCATATCAGATATTTACACTACGATTCATAACAGTAGCAAAATTACATTAATGAAGTAGCAACGAAAATAATTTTATGGTTGGGGGTCACCACAACATGGAGGAACTGTATTAATGGGTCGAAGCATGAGGAGGCATTAGGAAGGTTGAGAACCTGTATGGCCTCAGAGAAGACCCAGGGCCCTGATGTCCAGCTGCAGTGAGGAAGAGATGATAAGGCTGGAGAGACATGAGCTCAGCTGGGAAGATTTGGGCTCACACACAGCCTCCTCTGACAGCATACACACATGCACATGTGTGCAAATGTGTGCACACACACACAAGCATGCATGCCAGGTGGAGTGTGCATTTTCTTTGCTGTCCTCCTAGTGCCTTGGATCAAATCAGAGATGATAGAAATGAGGGAACAGAATATGCTGGGTAAAAACCTCCATGACTGGGGTTGGGAAATTCACCTGTGGAAACCTGTTCCACCACTTCCTAGCTGCATGGCCTTTAGCAAATTATCAATCTTTCTCACCTTTCATTTCCCAATCTGTTAAGAAGGGGATAATAAGAGTCCTTACCTCCTGTGGTATTGGAAGGATTCATGGAGATTTCTGATGTATCAGAGGCACTTCATAAATAGTTGTTATTATTCGTTCATTGATCTGATCTTTATCTCCTGAGCCCTGCTTCTGCGGGAGGCCTGTGGTCTGTGCTGGCTTCAGTTCCTGGCTTCAGTTAATAAAGACACAGTTGTGCATCAAAAACTGTGAGATCAGCAATAATTAAGTCAATTAAAATGTCACTTACCACATTAATAGCAGTGAGTTTTAAAGCAACAAAGCCCCTGAGTTTGATGGGTGGAGGACATTCCAGCCTCAGGGGTTGGGGAGGAAAAGGATAAAATTACTTTTCAACTCTGTTCTCCCTTCTCCACCTGGAGCTTGAGACACCTTTTGGAGCTTGGCTCCATCCCACATCCATTGGATACCTCCTTCTCAACACTCCCTTCCCTCAAAGAAGGAAAGAATATAAATGTGAAAATCACCTGTGATCCCTTCTGCTATCTCCCAGAGATAACCTCTGTTAACATTTCAGGATATAGCCTTCCAGACTTTTTCTCTATGCATATTTATACATATTACAAAAATGGGATCACATCATGTATATTGTTTCCTGTTTCTTTTACTCAACAATATATTGTGAACATCAGCACATACAGACACCACATCATTGTTTTAAACTGTGAGACTGTACACTGTGACAGGGCACGCCTCTCCCCTCATTTACTGAACTAATCCTCTCTCGATGGAGAGTTAGCTTTCCAGTTCTTTGCTTAAGTGCTGTGATAAATGTGTACACATATCTCTGCAAACTTGAAGGATAAATTTCGAGAAATGAAATTGTTAAGTCAAAGACGATAATAGTTTCTAAAGGCTTTTGATGCAAGAAATAAAGAGCTCTTTCATCAATGAAGTAGGAGGAAGGACATTTCTCACTTCCCTTGATATCTTTGGCTAATAATTTTTCTTCATATTTGCTAATCTACTTGGTAAAAAATTATATTTTATTGTTTCTCTTTTTAATTCTTTCGTTATAAGTAAGGTCGAGCTTTTGTCATTGTCAGTGGGCTATTGTGTTTCTTCCTTAATGAGTTGTTTTTTTATTTACTTAGGCCATCTTTTACTAAAGTGATCATCTTTTTTCCTTTTTTCTTAAGAGACACAGTCTCTGGCTCGGAGCCTGTGGCTCAAGTGGCTAAGGTGCCAGCCATATACACCTGAGCTGGTGGGTTCGAATCCAGCCCAGGCTTGCCAAACAACAATGACGGCTGCAACCAAAAAATAGCCGTTGTGGCAGGCACCTGTAGTCCCAGCTACTTGGAAGGCGGAGATAGGAGAATCACTTGAGCCCAGGAGTTGGAGGTTGCTGTGAGCTGTGATGCCACGGCACTCTACCCAGGAGGACAGCTTGAGGCTCTGTCTCAAAGAAAAAAAAAAAAAAGGGAGAGAGAGAGAGACACGGTCTTGCTTTGTTGCCCAGGCTGGTCTTCTGGGCTCAAGTGAGATCCTCCTGCCTCAGCCTCCTGAGTAGCTGGGACTACAGGTGCATGCCACCATACCTATCTTCTCTTATATTTTTACCTTTATTTGTGCTATTTCTTTTTTAAAATAAATTTTGCTATGTCACATATAGTATGTGATAAATAGTTTTTCAGATTTGCTGTCTGCCTTTTCTCTTTGTTTATGGTCTTCTGCTATATTGATGTTTAACAATTTTTATCACCATGTCTGTCATTTTTTCCCCTTAGATTTCTGCCCTTGGGGTCATGGCTATTTTGCATAGAGTGAGCTTCTATAAACCAGTGACTCAGAAATCTATAAATCTAGCCCTCAGCTCTAGACTCCTATATCCAATTGGCAGTTCAAAATTCATACTTGGAAGTTGCATTTATATTTCACTCTTGCTGTGTCCCCAGAGGCAAGAATCTTTCCAGTCTCTCCCTCCCTAGACCTGCTTCTCCAACCCAATGCTCTGCTCATCTCCACTCTGCTGCTCAAGCCAACAACTCAAGTTGTCCTTTTTTTTAGCCCTCTTTTGATCACATCTTATAACTAGCTTAACAGCAATCATGCTGATTCTACCTTCACACTGTGTCTAGAATCTGGCCTCTTCTCACCGCTTCCTCCTGGCCCAGTGAAGGCAGTGTGTTCACCAACCTTGACTCTGCTTTTCTTCTTGCCCCTCTGCAGTCTATTCTCTGTACAGCAGACAAAATGAGCTTTTATTTATTTATTTATTTATTTTTGAGACAGAGTCTCACTTTGTCACCTTCTATAGAGTGCTGTTGTGTCATAGGTCACAGAAACCTCAAACTCTTGGGCTCAAGCAATTCTCTTGCTTCAGCCTCCCCAATAGCTGGGACTACAGGTGCCTGACACAATGCCTGGCTGTTTTTTGTTTGTTTGTTTAGCAGGCCCAGGCCGGCTTTGAATCCACTAGCTCCAGTGCATGTGGCTGGCACCCTAACAACTGAGCCACAGGTGGCCCCCAAAATGAGCTTTTAAAAGCAAATCATAGGCTAGGCACTTGTAGCTAAGTGGTTAGAGCACCAGCCACATACACCGGGGCTGGTGGGTTTGAACCCAGCCTGGGCCTGCTAAGCAACAATGACAAATTCAACAACAACAAAATAGCTGTGCGTTGTGGTGGGCGCCTATAGTGCCAGCCACTTGGGAGGCTGAAGCAAGAGAATCGCTTAAGCCCAAGAGTTTGAGGTTGCTGTGAGCTGTGATGCTACGGCACTCTACCAAGGGCAACATAGTGAGACTCCGTTTCAAAAATAAATAAATAAATAAAAACACATCATACCTTGTTAGACCCCTTTTTAAGACCCTCCAGGGGCTTCCCACATCACACCTAGGATAAAATCTAAACTCCTCTCTCTCCAGCTTCATGTCCTCCACAGTTCTCTCCCTCTGTGCTCCAGCCACTCTGATTTTCTTGCTGTTTCACATACACAGGCTTGTTCATGCCCCAGGGCCTTTGTCCTTGCTGCTCTTTCTGCCCAGAAAGCCTTTCTCCAGAGCATCGTGTGGCTAACTTCAAGTTTCTGCTCAGGTACCAGAGAGCCCTTTCCAAATCACACATTCCAACATGGTCTCTCCTTTCCCTCTTGTTCTCCTTCCCTGCCTTATTTTTCTCAGAGCACTTATTCCTGACTGACATTATTACACATTTTTTTTTTTGAGACAGAGTCTCACTATGTTGGTCTGGGTACAGTGCCGTAGCATCATAGCTCACAGCAATCTCAAACTCTTGGGCTCAAGCGATTCTCTTGCCTCAGCCTCCCAAGTGGCTGGGACTACAGGCACCCACCACAATGCCCGGCTATTTTCTTTTTTTGTTGTTGCAGTTGTCATTGTTGTTTTAGCTTGCTTGGCAGGGTTCGAACTCACCAGCCTCAGTGTATGTGGTCAGCGCCCTACCCACTGAGCTATGGGTGCTGCCCTATTACACATATTTTTAGTTGTTGTTATATATCTCCCCATCCAGGAATGTAAATTCCATGAAGTTAGGGACTTTGGTATTTAGTAGGTGGGTGCTTAAAAAATGTCTGTTGAAGGCTAGGCAAAGTGGCTCGTGCCTGTAACCCTAGCACTCTGGAAGGCTGAGGCAGGTGGATTGCTTGAGCTCAGGAGTTTGAGACTAGCCTGAGCAAAAGTGAGACCTTATCTCTACTAAAAATAGGAAAAATTAGCTGGGCATTGTGGTGGGTGCCTGTCATCCCAGCTATTCAGGAGGCTAAAGCAAGAGGATTGCTTGAGCCCAAGAGTTTGAGGTTGCTGTAAGCTATTAGCCATGGTACTCTACTCAGGGTGACAAAGTGAGACTCTGTCTCAAAAAAAACGAAATGTCTTTGAATGAATATGTGTAATATACAAATGTGTCTGCTGCTTATACCTGTAAGAATATCTGTGTATGGAACTGTGGGGATAATGACGTTGTATTTGTGTGTGTGAATAGGATGGCTTTTGTGACTTTTGCCAAGAATGTCTGTGTACATGTATTTGTGTATGAAAGGTGTGTGTGCTTGTCTGTGACTGTGTGTTTGTGAGGATGTTTGGTTAAGAATGGTTTCTGTCAATTTCAGCGAGAGTGGGGAACTGAGACACCAGGACATGTATTCCTCTCATCCAATGGACCTGCCATTGCCACAATCTTCCCCTACTTCCTTTTGCACCTGGGATATAGGAAACATCTTTGTGTCTTTGGGAGACTGCAGACATGGGGTCACATTCCAAAAATGGCACTTCGTGTTGATGCAGAGTGAGTGCACAGCTGAGGACTATTGAGGCAGCAATGTGGGGCCTTGGATTGGCTGGGTGATCTCAACATGGCACTATTCTTTCTCTAAGCCTCAGTAGATTCATCTGTAAACAGGGTTCATTTTTCTTGGCCTGCTAACTTCTTGGAGGCATGGTGAGAATAGAGGGAGGTAAGGGCAGTGAATATCTAACAGACAAAACAATAGTGCTCTTATGTCTTTGGAGGACATTAGGGTTTGAACCCACTGTCTCATCATAGTGAATGCCTCAATGGGCAACCAGCCCTGGACTTGGCTCCAGGGGTCCTGAATGGATCTTTGTTGAATAAATAATATAAATAATAAGTGTGTGAGTAAATTGAGGAGTGTACAAATAGGGAGGAGGTGCCTGGGTAATTTAAGGAAGGCATGACTGCACACAGCAGCAACTGGATTTGTAAGCCACAGTGACTAACACCTTTGAGCACATTTGGCCCTATTGTAAAGGCCTCTCTTCATCCTTGCAACAACCCCAAGAGATAGGTACTATTATTAACTCTGTTTTGCAGATGGAGAAACTGAGGGTCAGAGGAGTTAAGTGATGTAACCCAAAGCTACAAACCCCTCAGTGGGGGAATTGAGATTCTAGCCTAGGCCTGGCCAGGTGGCTCACACCTGTAATCTTAGCACTCTGGGAGGCTGAGGTGGTGGATAGCTTGAGCTCAGGAGTGAGACCCAGTTGCTACTAAAGAGAGACAGAGAGAGAGAGAGAAATAAAGAGATTCCAGCCCAGGCTCTCGAGAGCCCAGAACCTCAAACCCTGCACTGGTCCTGCTGAGTGAATCAGTGTGTGAGTGGGTGAATGAAGGAGCAGATGCCCTCACACTCTAAGTCATGGGCGAGACAGGCCACTTCCTGATGTGGGGAGCTTCCACCCCATAGGCAGGTGGGCATCCCCCACAGTAGAGTCTGACCGTCCTGCCCCGTGTCCTCTCTTCCCTGTCGGCAGGCGGATGCCACCATGCAGCACTATGGGGTGAACGGCTACTCCCTGCATGCCATGAACTCACTCAGCGCCATGTACAACCTGCACCAGCAGGCGGCCCAGCAGGCCCAGCACGCAGCTGACTATCGGCCTTCAGTGCACGCCCTCACATTAGCTGAGCGCCTGGCTGGTAAGGGCCGTGGGGATGGGACCATGGGGATAGGACTGTGGGGCCTGGGGAGGAGGGGTGGCCTGGGGGACAAGGCTCTGAAAGGCAAAGAGGGGAAGGAGCACTGGCCAAGCTTGTTCTGGGCAACTCAGAAAGACTTAGAAACCCAGAGAGATGTCATTCGACATCTATGCACGTATGTCCCAAGTACTCCTTGTTTGCCAGCACTGTTCTGGGCACTGGCTTCCCTCTGCCTTCAAATTCTCAGGAAGCTGTGAGGGAGGTATTCATTAGTCCTATTAGATGAAGAAACTGGTCCTTTATAGCTGGGGAGTAGCTGGAAGGAGCCTGGAATGCCCAGGGGAGATTCCAAGCACAAGGAATCATAACTATAATGATTCCCTTGTTTTGAACACCAGCCGTGGACCAGGCACCGTGCAAGGCATCAGACCATTCAATCCTGATGAAGAGAGACTATTATCTTCTTTTAATGGACATTTTAAGGAAACTGAGGCACATACAAGTTAAATCTATGTGGGAGTGACATTACAGCTAAAAATATGAACTCTGAAGTCATAGAGTTGTGATCAGTGCAGGGTCTGCCCATTCGCTTCTCTTTTCTCTGAGCCTTCATTTCCCCTTTTATAAAAAGGACATAATGGCCGGACCTGTCCCATAGGATTGTTGGCAGGTCATTTGAGGTAACATATGAAAAGTAGTCATCAGAGTCTTGTAGGTGCTCAGAAGTCATAATTGTCCAAAGTCCAAGGTCTACCCATGAAAGAGCTGCAGCCTGGTCCCGTCCCCCCCCACTCCTGGCTCACCTGGTTATTGTCCTGTTCTGCCAGACTCTTGGTGGATATAAGCAAGATTTGGTGACATAGGCGGGGAGCTTGATTTCCTGGGAGATAATGCCATTCACTCCATCTTGTCCAGGACAACTTGGTAAACCCATGTGGCCCCAGCCCTGTGCCAGGAAGCCCTCAGAAGACTTCAGGGCACTCCTAGAAAGAGCAGGTGCCCACAGACACATAGACAGCATGGAAGGAGGAGTGTGGCCAAGGTTAAATGGTTGAGCAGCTCACAGAAGCAGGATCAGCTGATATAGTAAGGGAGGACTTTCTGCAGTCTACAGGGCAGGAATCAGGCCTTAAAAAGGCATGGCAAGGTGTGGGGACCAGCATAAGCCAAGGCTCAGAGGTGAGGTGGGATCTGAGGACCCAGCCTGGCAGGTGGGGAGTGGCTGGTCCCAGCACCCATTTACGTGCTACTGGGCCCTTGGGCAAGGACTCAGTGGGTAGCTCTTCCAGATCAGTGTGTGGTTGTTAATCTCCAGTGTGGGGGTGGGGGACGTGGTCCTAATCTGGCTGTGGCTACTTCCTGGTTTGGAATGAATCCCCCATCAGCTCCTAACAATGTTCCAGAACCCAAGGACCAGAATACAGAGAGAAGCAGGCTTGTCTGCTGGTGGGGATAGAGGAACTGGGGTGTTCAGCCTAGTCCCCAAAGGACAAGTGCTCCATGTGGACCTTCCAAGCAGAGGTTCTGCTCGTGTATAGGGCACCTGGCCTTCCTGTGACCACCCCTGCTTGTGGTCCCTGGAGCCAGCAGTAGACTCAGAGCTGTTGCTCCCCCAAACAGGGTAAGCTTATTGAGTGGCCCCAACTTTTTCCCCTGGGGTGGTCAGCATGAACTCAGGGCTTAGTCAGGGTTGGGATTAAGGCCAGTTTATGAGGAATTCAGGGCTCCCTCTTTACACTGAAGAAAGAGGATCCCAAAGTCTGGGGCTTCCTAGACACCTAGTTGCCTCTTCCTTCCTATTTAAGATGACTCCCCGATCCCTGGAGTGCATGGGAAGGACGCTGGCTGCCCTGTGCAGAGGCTGGGACCTCTGAGAACATGGGTTGCTTTCAGCATACACAGGGCAGGCTCCTCGAACGAGGTGATGGGAGGCAGTGTGGAGTGAGGTTACTGACCACTCGCAGGGACTAGTCAAGCAGAAGGGCTGCAGATGGACACCAGCCTGAGGCCTTTCATGTTACCAGACATGGGGGCAGGATGTGGACGTAGTGGTCCCCAGCCCTGTTTCCCCTCCACACCTGTGGTGGTTGGAATCTGGTCTCTTTGTCCTTCTGTCCTTGAGGAGGCAGCTGATGGGGTCAAGACTGAGTGTAACAAGCCTTTCCTGAGACCTGAGGGCCCTGCCAGAGCCAGGCTTTCGGCTCAGGAAGTATAAGAGCAATAACCTCAGGTCCTGCCATAAGAGACACATAGGGAAATTCGGATGATGAGACTTACGTGTAGAGAACAGAGAATAGAGTGCTGGTGAATTCTCTCTGCCCAGTCAGTCCTCCCCTAAGTGGGCTTTGAGATGAGAACCAGCCCACAGCCTGGCTTCTCATGGTCAGGGACCAGGATTCTGATGTAAAGAAGTCATAGAGTCCAGCACCTGAGGGGTATAGGGAATTAGAATCTTTGATAGACTTAAGGATCATTAGTATCATGTAGTCTTAGAATATTATAGTATCCTGGGACTTTGCAGACCTCAGGGCATACCCAGCTACCCACTCTCAATGCCAAATAAGGATGATCCCCTCTGTCACATGCCTGATAGCCATTCATAAAGCTGAGTGAGACCTCTGTAGTCCTGATAGTGGATCAAAGGGTAGAAAGATCTTGAAACTCCAGCCATATGGGAAGGGAGTGAGTGATTTCCAAGGACAAAGGGCCAGAGGCCAGCTCTGGCAGCAGCCAGGGTGTCCACAGTAGATCAGAGAAGGATAAGAGTCAAACCTATTTCCCATAATTAAATGGGCCCCCTCTCCTTGCCCTCCAACGGCTGTACATTTCAAGACATCATCTTGGAGGCCCGCTATGGCTCCCAGCACCGCAAACAGCGTCGCAGCCGCACGGCATTCACAGCTCAGCAGCTCGAAGCCCTGGAAAAGACCTTCCAGAAGACTCACTACCCAGATGTGGTGATGCGTGAGAGGCTGGCCATGTGCACCAACCTTCCTGAGGCCCGGGTGCAGGTACGGCCCAGCTCCCTTAACTAGGCCTTGCAGACAAGCACCAGGCCCACCCACCTGCCTCCCTTATCCTGCAGCCAACATTTCATCCCTGGCCAAGGAGTAAAGCCTTCTGTGACAGAAGGGGAGTTTTGGAAGGGAGAGAGTATGTGTGTGTTTCTTGGGGTGGGAGGGGGGCAATGTTATCATATACGGCCTTTCCCCGAGCACACTGCTCTACAACAAGCCTTCTTTCCTCTCTACCTCTGACTGCCTCTCTCTTGTCCCCAGGTGTGGTTCAAGAACCGCCGGGCAAAGTTCCGGAAGAAGCAGCGCAGTCTGCAGAAAGAACAGCTCCAGAAGCAGAAGGAGGCTGAGGGCTCCCACGGGGAAGGCAAGACTGAAGCCCCAACTCCAGACACCCAGCTGGAGACTGACCAGCCCTCCAGTCTGCCCAGTGGTGACCCTGCTGCTGAGCTTCACCTGAGCCTGTCTGAGCAGTCAGCCAGTGAGTCAGCCCCCGAGGATCAGCTGGACCGTGAGGAGGACCCCCGGGCAGGGACTGAGGACCCCAAAGCTGAGAAGAGCCCCGGAGCTGAGAGCAAGGGACTGGGCTGCAAGAGAGGCAGCCCCAAGGCAGGTGAGGCCTAACAGGGGCTTGGGTATGTGAGGTGGGCCAGAGCAGGGGTTGGAGAATAAGTGGCACTCAGGAACATCACCAATTAGCAAAGACTATTCCACCTTGAGTTGCTGAGTCATGAAAAGGCTCCTGGGTTCTGTGGGAGGGGCTGGTTGGCAGGGGAGGAGGACTTGGGGAGCTCAGGGCAAAAATTATTTATCTGGCCGGGCAAGGTAGCTCTCACCTATAATCACAGCACTCTAAGTGGGTGGATTGCCTGAGCACTGAAGTTTGAGACCAGCTTGAACAACAGTGAGACCCCATCTCTAAAAATAGCTGGGTTTTGTGGTGGGCACCTGTAGTCCCAGCTACTCAGGAGGCTGAGGCAAGAGGATTACTTCAGCCGAAGAGTTTGAGGTTTTTCTCACCATAGCACTCCACTGAGGGTGACAAAGTGAGACTGTCTCAAAAAAAAAAAAATTATTTTCAACCACTTGGGAGTACTCCAATATTTTAACAATCAGTCCAGATGTACCAGTGCACCGAGTGAATACCATATGGGTACCAGAGATTGCCACACGCAGCAGAGGCTCCCTGAAGCTGTTGTTTCTGGAGAAGGAAAGTCTGGGTGAGGCATATCTCAGATGCAAACCCGGGCCCAGGCAGGTCGGTGGGTAGGGACTATGAGCTAAGAACTGGAGGGACAGGATGGGAACCATGGACAGAGGGAGTAACGCAAAGTAGCAGCCCTTGGAAAGAAAGAGGGGCTCCCCAAGGACAGTCATGGGGGCTTGGCAGGGTCTCTGGAGCTTCGTCAGGAAGTCTGGGTCTCTCCCAATCAGGGCTTTGAGCAACACTTCGGGGAACCCCTGGCTGAGATGGGGTGGATATGTTTTCAGGCAAAGCTGTCTTTTCTGCAGTGCCAAGAGGGTGGGAAGTCTGAGGGCGCCTCTTCTGGCAGCCCAACAGCCTTGTCCTAAGTACTTGGTTCTTTGTTCTCTGCAGATTCCCCAGGCAGCCTGGCCATAGCACCTGCAGCCCCAGGGGGCGGCCTCTTGAGCCCCTCCCATTCCTACTCCTCGTCTCCGCTGAGCCTCTTCCGCCTGCAGGAGCAATTCCGCCAGCACATGGCGGCCACCAACAACCTGGTGCACTACTCATCCTTTGAAGTGGGGGGGCCAGCCTCTGCTGCCGCCGCTGCTGTGCCCTACCTGGGCGTCAACATGGCACCGCTGGGCTCTCTGCACTGCCAGTCCTATTACCAGTCCCTGTCAGCAGCTGCTGCTGCCCACCAGGGTGTGTGGGGGTCCCCACTGCTGCCTGCGCCCCCGGCAGGCCTGGCACCTGCCTCGGCTGCCCTGAACAGTAAAACCACAAGCATTGAGAACCTGCGGCTCCGGGCCAAGCAGCATGCAGCCTCCCTGGGACTTGATACACTGCCCAACTGACTGACCTCCAACCCAGCCAGTCTTGGGTGCCCTCTCCCAGCCCCATGGTTATCACAGATGGCTCTCAAGGAGTTAGCTCTGTGAGCCCAGGGATCCTAAGCTCTGGTCCTGTTCCCTGCTTCCTTTCTCCAGACCCCAGCCCAAGGGGAAGCCCACACCTACACACCCTCCGCATGGCCCTGCTTGGACCCCATAGAGGACAAATGGGGAGGAGGTGAGAGGCTGGGATGCCCCAGCTTCCCTTTGGGAGATGAGAGGCTCTCACCGGCCTAGATCCCCAGCTCGATAGAGCCTCCTCCCTGCCTTTCCTCCCCTTCTGCCCCCTAGTAAGTCAATGTGTGGAATGTGAGATGTACATATAAATATATAAAGCTATATTTTCAGGCACCTGCCTGCCCCAGGCCCCTGCCCTGCTCCCATCTCTTCTCCGCTGCCACCCTTGCCTTTGCCTCCAGCTTCTGCAGCTCACCCCAGCCTTCCCTTCTCTCCCTGACTCCATCTCCTCTCCGTATCTCCGTCTCTCTGCCTGGGTCTGGTCCTGGCCCCCCCTCTGCCCAGGCTCTGCCTTTCCTGCCCTTGGTCTCCCACATCTCTCCCCACTGCTCCTGGTTTCTTCCTTTGGTGCTGAGTGTGTTGGTGTCAATTCCTAAGCTATGTTTTGTTTGGGGTTGTGGCTGTTTTGGTTTTAGTAATTTTGTTTCTTCCACTTCCTCTCCTCTTCCCTCTCCACTTCTTCCCTGCTTGCCTGTCTCCTCCCCCTTGCCTGTCTCCTCTCCAGGCCCCTGTTCCTTTCCATGCTCTAGAGGCAACAAGGCCCTAGCTGGAGGCCCTATAGCTCTGGAGCTGTAGGCAGGAGGTGGCATATGCCCCCACACCCACACTCCCCCAGGCCTGGCTTCTACAAGGAGTCATGGGTCACTTTCTCATCTCTCTTCTCAGTGTTGGGGTCCCAGTTCCCTAGATTGAGGAGGCAGTAGTCAGGCTAGGACAGGCGATAGAATGCAGAGTCCCTGCCTATAAATTCTTCAAGGACAGAGGCCTGGCATTGGCATTCACCCAGGACTGATCACAGGGACCTAGAGCTCTCCTTGGTGAGAACTTGCTGGTCAGAGGGAGGCAGCAGGGGAAGAGGTACCTCCTGGTGTTCCTATTCCACATGCAGCCTCCAGGTCAGCAGGTACTGTCCCTCCTGGGAGTGCATCTGAGCCAGGCATCAAGGCTGAACTCTGGCTCCAGGTCGTGGTGAGTGCTAACCACGCAGCAGCACATAGTCGCAGGCTTCTGTTGGCTTTCCAGAGGCAATTGAAATAAGGGCCTTTGTTCAACTAGTCACTGGCACAGAAAGGTGTGTTCCTGTTTATGACCAGGAAACCCAGCTCAGCCAACTTCCTTTCAAAGCTGTGTGACCTCAGGCAAGTCTCAAGCCTCTCTGGGCCCATTTCCCCATCTGGGTTAGATGGCCTGTAAGGTACCGTTTAGCTCTATATTCTGCATTCTGCTCACAACCTTGTAGGACAGAAGCTTTTGATTAAATTAACAACAATTGCCATGACAAAAAAGCTCTCAGAAGCAGAATGTATGACTTAGAAAATTACTATTGCCTTGTTGTGGATGAAGAAGTATTGTATGCACACGCCTCTCTGTGGACACTCTCTCAGTTTCCCCATCAGTATATGGGTCCCTTGGAGTTCAGACAATCTGTATTTGATACTGCTTTTCTTGAGTTCTGGTACTGGCCTCTGAGGTCATCCCATTTCCATGCCTTTGCATGGTCTCTGGGGCTCTGGGCAGTGGGAGGGGGACAGCTTGGACAGATTCCTGGTCATGATCCCTAGCCCTTTCTGGCTCACCACTAAACATTCCAACCCCCACCTAAGAAGTTGATCTGAAAATTTCCAGTAGGAAGAGAGAGGTCTTCTTGGTGCCCTGATAGGATGGTTTGGCTGAGCAGTCAATATCCTTCATCCTTGGGGGGTCAGTCTGGGCTGGGGCAGATGAAGAAAGCTTTGGACAGTAATAAAGTGAGGTGGATGATAGTTGAGGCCAGGAAACCTGTTTGAACAAACCTATGGAGGCCAGATTAAGTGGACCACGGCGAAGGGAATGGCTCACTCCATGAGAGGCGGGGCTGAGAGGCTTGGAACCCAGCCCAAAGACCTCACCTCCACATGGCAAATACCAAGACAGGCAACTGAACAAGAACCCTCAGGTCTTGCTGGAGTCTGGAATTTGGAAGGTGAATCTAACAGCCATGGGGCATCAGAGAAGGAGAGACTCAGGAGGATCCTGGGAGGTTGGCAAAGACTCCAGGAGACTCGGAAGGGGTTTGGCTCAGGAAGGGTTCTGTAGCCCACGGTGCAGCAACTACTTTTTTGGATCAGCCCCCAGGAAGTTCTGTTTCTAAAACAAACAAAATCTCATCTGAACCATGCACAGGAGGCTGAAGCTTTTTGTCTGTCCCTGGGTGTGAGTGACTGTCACTAGGTTTTGGAATCCACCAACCCTAGACATTACCACCTCTTCCAGGAAGCCACCCTGACTTCCAAAGGGGCAAACCCTTCTAGAGTTGTGTTCTGTCATGGGAGGAGCCAGGCCCACCTTAGGCTCAGCCCAGCTTCCCTCAGATGTCGTCAATACTTTTCCTACTTCATTGACCCAGATACATAAGCTCCGAGAAGGCAGGGAAGGTGTATGTGGACCCTGCCCTTGGGCAGCTCTCAAGCCATTTTAGGGCACCAGCTTCAGGGACTGAGGGCAGCTAGATAGCAGGGGAGGTGTACTTGTAAGCAGCACCACACATGTCCTCAGGAGGCAGAGGGTATAGGTGCGGGTGGGCCCACCTTAGCTGGCATGGAAGCTGGAGTCTGGCCCAGGCCTGCTGGGCTAACCTGAGTGCTGAGAGCCTGGGGCTCAAGTTCTGACTATCCCTTCCAGGAAGACCTCATGCCTGGCCTGTCCCTCCTGTTTGAGGTCTCCCTTTCCCTGCTTCCTCATTCCCCCAGAGCATGGTCTGGGGGTCTGTGTCCCCACCCCAACTCTGAGGCTGGTGGGCAGTACAGACTGCTTTCCAAACCAGCTGTTTTGTGATCCTTTGTGCTTAGAGGTTGTGCCAGCCCGTGGCAAAAACACTGTGTACTGTATTTATTTATTCTGTTAGTTGAAAAAACAAGACTCAAATCACTCCTCCACCCTTTCCCCTATGTAGCGCAGCATGACACTTTGCCTGTGTATTTGTCTGTCTTCCTGTGATGTTATGACCTGTCCTGTGTCCTATTTGGCTAATAAAAGAGAACCCAGCAGCACAAACCTCGGTCTATGTTCATTTCCAGAAGTGTTTGCAGTGGGCTGAGCAGGCAGTGTCTTTTCCCTGCCCCTCTGTGGCCAGTGGGGAGAGAGGCAAGCCTTCTGCACAATTGGCCACTGCCTCACTGGCCATGTGGCTCTCTCCAGAGCCCTCCCCAGCCTGCCACTCTGGAGTGGAGGCCGGGCAGCAGATGGTGGAGAGGGCTCCTTCATCTCTAGGCTGTTTGGACCTCGCTCTAGCTCAGGTGGCAGGGCAGCCTGGGGCAGGGGATACCTGGGAGTATTCAGGGCAGCCTGGGGGGATGGGTCTGAAGAACAGGGGGAGGCGGGAGATTCTGTGGGAAACTGCAAGTAAGCTAGGGCCAGAGGGGAATGATAGGAAGGCACATTTGGATCTAAAGCCAGAGCTGTTCTCCACTGGAACGGGCAACCTTCAGCTCTCTGTCCTCAGAGGTGAGCAAGCCTAGGATTTCTGCTATGGTGAATGGTATGTGTATATGTGGTATTATAGGTCTACACATAGGTTTGAGAAGTTGTCCCATGAATTCTAAGTATATTCCTGCATCTGTGAGAGAGCACAAGAGAGACTGTGAGACTGGATATATCTGTGACAATTGTAGGAAAAACGCACAACTAAGTTCTTGCTGCAAAGTCTTGGTCCCTCCTACTGCATTTCAGGAAGAGGATGAGAGATCTGCCCCACTCAGCCCTCACTGCTCTGGTTCCACCTCCATCCCTGGAGTTCCAGTGTGTCTACACAGGGTGTGAGAGCCAAAAGGGGCTGTGTGTTCACCTGGTTGAGGTTTGGAGGAGAGGTGACAGTCTCTTCTGCCTGAGGATTTCCTGGAAGGAAAACTTCAGCTGGCCTGAATGTTTGCAAGGAGCTGCTGCATGGTTTTCCCAGGGTCCTGACCTCCCCCACTGCCCAGGTTGACCCCAGCACACACAATCTTCTCTCACCAGTGGGGCTGAGGATTAGGACAGGGCGTGTCTCCCCTTTACCCGCCCCCAGTCTCCCTGGGAGGAGCTGATGGATCAAATGTCTGCCCCAACACCCTCTGCTCCCTTCCTTGAATCACCTGCCCCCTCCCCCAGCCACCAAATGCCTCCTACATACCTCAGTCTCAAGGGACATACCTTTCCTGGCATAGAGGGCATCCTGGTAACACAACAAGTCAAATCATGTATTCGCTCAGCACTTACAGAGCACCTGCTGTATACCTGGCCCTGTGTTAGGAAGTGGGTACCTAGAAACAAGTAAGGAAAACACATCCCCAAACAGTTATAACACAGGATGATTTGGGGCTCAGAAAATAGAGAACTGTGGGAACACAGAAGAGAGTCTCTAGCTTTTGGTCCTTTGGGAGGGATATTTTTGACCTGAGTCTCATAGGTCCAATGTTCACAAGGAGGGCAAAAAGAAGGGAGAGGCACAGCATATACAAAACATATAAAGCTGCAGGACTGGGACAGCTGGGTGAACCTCTGAGCCCTAGAAGGGTAAAGGACTTTTCTGGATGGGGCTCGAGGACAATGGGAGCTATGTCAGCAGGTGAGGATGGAAAAGGAAGTCAGGAGCTTGGATTCAACCCCAAGGGCCAGGGCTATGCAGGCATTGGAAGCTAGGGGAGAGGGGTGATCAGACTTGTACTTTAGTAACACCCCTCTGTCACCCCTACCCCCTACATATGCCTTTATTGGGTCGTGGTTCATGAGAAGAAGCTGGAGGCAGGGACCCAGAGAGGAAGCCATTGTCATGTCCTGGAGAGAGGAGAGTGGATTCAATCTAGAAGAGGGTGGGTGGGAGGGCAGAACGGGCTTTACTGATGGAATGATCCTGAATTTAGGTTAGTTTTGTTTGCTTGCATTTGAGGAGCCTTTGATTTAATCAAAGCTCCATATTGTGTCTGTCTTTGCTGCGGATATAGATTTTGACAAATACATAGCACTTTCTCTTTGCCTAGCACCTTGCAAAATAATAAATTGCTTAATTTTCATATAATTCTGTGAGGTAGGTGCTATTATTACCCCTATTTCACAAATTAGGAAACTAAGGCAGGGAGTGGTTAAATAACTTGCCTAGGGTCACACAGCTGGTAATGGGTCAATCAATGGATGAACTTGGCGAGCGTCAGAATCCTTGCTGTTAACCTTGGCTGTTGTTAACAGGGTGATGGTGAATGAAGTCATGTTGCTAAATGAGATCACACGGAGGGAAGCGGAGAGTGGGATCTTGGGGTTCTCAGCTGGCGTCAGAATCCTTGCTGTTAACCTTGGCTGTTGTCAACAGGGTGATGGTGAATGAAGTCATGTTGCTAAATGAGATCACACGGAGGGAAGCGGAGAGTGGGATCTTGGGGTTCTCAGCTTACTGTTCGCTGTAGGCAAGTAACTGCCCCTCTCTGGTCCTCAGTTTCCTCTTCTGTGGAATGGGAATCATTAACCATGTCCAACCTGCTTCTGGGGAGGCTCAGAGGAGATGAAGAGAAGGCACTGGGGAGGATGAGAAGCTGAGTGGTTATGTGCCCAGCACACAGTAGGCGCTCAGACAGCTCAAGAGGGGTGGGGTGGGGAGTGGGATATGTATGAGAAGGGTGAAATGGGAAAGTGGGGGCTTCTGGAAGCTTTCTTCCCCATTCCCCCTTATCTGAGGCTGCAGTGTTCTTTCAGCTCAGGGGTCTGGTTCCTTAGGGACCCCTGCTGAGGTCTTAGGGGTTGGACGCTTTTAGGGTTGGTCCCCCCTTGTCTCTTTCCCACCCTGGGCTGGATCCCCCTACCCCCAATCTCTCATTCTCCTTTTGCTTCTGGGAAAGCCGATTAGGAGGCGGCCTCTTGCCCGCCCCCCCTGACAAGTGTCTGAACTTCCAACAAAGGCCTTCAGAGGGCTGTGGAGGGAGGGCTCAGGCACTGGGAACCTGACACCACCGGCCAGGATCACACCAGCAGCCTAGGAGGTATTTCTGTGGCTCTGCCCACCCTACCACCCTATGGCAGGCAGGAATATGGCTCTGAGAGGGGATCTGGCCCCACAATGGCCTGGGGGCAACCTGGGGGCATCTTTACCTGGGAGACCTTTACAAGAGGGAAGGCAGCTGGGGCTGGTGCCGGAATATGTGCACGTTCCCTCACACACTGACACTCAGGCTTTCTCTCTCTCTCACACACACACATACCTGACACACGTTCACAGCACACACAGCCCCCCCCACCCACGCTCTCTCTCACACACTGGGACATGCTGACTTCTGTATTGGCTCATACAATCCCAGGCGTCTGTCTCCTTGTCTCTCATGCTCATGTACACAGCTCCTACACTCCATCAGATATACAGCCCTGCCCCTGCCCCAGACACTCATTCTTCTAGGCTGATGCTCCAGACAGCCCCTGAACACCCAGAGAGTGGAACCAGCTCCCCACTACAGACAGGCCTCCCAAGCCACTGCCAGTCTGGTGCCTACGGTGATTGTTGCCCTGGGCTTGCTGAAGATACAGTCCAAATGCCCAGTGAGAGCCACATGCTGGTCCTAGGGCCACTTGCACACCAGCATGTACTGACCCACACATTCTCCCCAGGGGGCTGCCTGGGGCCAACCTCCTCAAAGAGCATCCTCCCTCCAGGCCCGCCTCATGGGCATGTTACCCATATAATGGCACAGGGTCTGGGCCCAAAGAGCCCCATAATGTTCTGATATCACCATCTTGAAATCCTTAAGTTTTTGTCTTCCTTCCTCCCTCCTTCTTTCCTTCCTTCCTTCCTTTTTTCCCCTCTTTTCTTCCTCTTTCTTTCCCTCTTCCTCTCTCTCCTGCCCTTCTTCCCTCCATCCCCCCTCTTTCTCTTTCTTTCTTTTTCTTGACAGAGTCTTGCTCTGTTGCTTGAGTTAGAGTGCAGTAGTATCACCATAGCTGATTATTACCTCAAACCCCTGGGCTCAAGCAATCCTCCTGTCTCAGCCTCCCAAGTAGCTAGGATTATAGGTATATGCTGCCATGTGCAGCTAAATTTTGTATTTTTTGGTAAAGATTAGGTCTCATTCTTGCTCAATTTTGTCTCAGATACCTGATCTCTAGTGATCCTCCTGTCTTGGCCTCCCAGAGTGCTGGGAGTACAGGTATGAGCCACTGTGCCCAGCCTTGAAATCCTTAAGCTTTAAACAAGGGAGCCAGGCATGGTGGCTGACGCCTGTAATCCCAGCACTTGGGATGCTGAGATGGAAGGATTACTTGGGTTCAAGACCAGACTGGACAGCACAGTGAGACCCCATCTGTACAAAAATAAAATGTATAAAATTATCTAGGGGCTCTGAATTTTCATTCTGCACTGGATCCCACAGATTATGTGGCTAGTATCACCCCAACCCCCATCATGATCTCCCCCCACAACTCACCCAGCCCTTCTGTGGTTTCAGAAACCCAAGGTCAATGGAAAGCCTTTGACTTCTCCCACCTGCCCAAATTCCTCCACTTCCCTTTGCAGCTGAGGCTTCCCTCTCCACCCCTTCTCCTCACCAGGCAGCTGAGAGCATCCTATACTTCACATGCTTCCCACTGTCACCTTGGGGCTCAGTGTCCTCGTGTAAAATGGGGCTAATAATAATGCCACTTCAGGGTTCTTTGTGAGGATTAAACGAGTCAACATCTGTGAAACACTTAGCATAGGCTTGTCACTTACTAAATGCTGAATGAAAGAGAGATTACTCAAATAATCATGTATATAAATGTACACTACTAGGGGTAAATCTGGAGAAACCTTCTTTGACCTGCAAGGGCTTACAGCTAACAGGAGAGGCTATCTGAGGCTAGGATCAGGAGTCCCTCTAGGGCAAGTCACAGCTAGATTAGAGGTCAGAGCTGGAACTCAGAACAGGGGTAGGACAGGACTCAATTTGAGGCAGGGCTGGGGGATTAGCCTGTGACTAGTGCCAAGTCAATCACAGTTTCATAGTTTCCTTTCTAGCACTGACTCACTGTGAATCGTTTAATAAACTGCTGGGCTTCTGGGAACCTCCGTTTCCTCATCTGTAAAATGGGGAGATCTTTGTCTACCCAGAGGCTTATGGGAATTGAGTGAGCTAATCATGGAAGTGAAGGATTAAACTTTAGCTGCCACTACTAATGACTCTAAGCCTGGTCCTCTGGGGATCTGGCCCTTGTGCGTGTCTCCAGCTGTGGGAAACTACCACCTTAACCTGGGACCCTTTCCAAGAGGAGTCTGGAGATTTCACAAAGCCTTTTGAACAACAAAGACCACAGCAGCCATGTTTCCTCCTGGGGGCTGACCGCCCAGTGGCTCCTTTATCTTGGTAACCGGGCTTGAAGAGCTGTTCTTGGAAAGAGCTTGAGTGGGCGTGTGCAAGTGTGTGTGGGTGTGAGCGTGTGCACACAAGCTGCTCTTTGTTGTTGGCTCCACCTCAGTAAGCCAATAGACCTGCAAGCCTGGGTCCTTCACAGGTCACCCTATCCCTCCATTGGCCTCCACGCAGCCTGTGTTGGGCAGCCAGGAGGGAGGGGACACATTCTTTTGTACCTTAAGCTTGAGATTCACCCAGAGGAGCCAGGCACGGAGGCTTACATCTGTAATTCTAGCACTCTGGGAGGCTGAGGCAGGTGGATTGCTTGGGCTCAGGAGTTTGAGACCAGCTTGAGCAAGAGCGAGACCCCATCTTTACGAAAAATAGAAAAGCAAGCCAGGTGTTGTGGCAGTCATCTGTAGTACCAGCTACTTGGGAGGCTGAGGCAAGAGGATTGCTCAAGCTCATTAGTTTGAAATTGCTGCCATGAAGATGGGACTCTACCCAGGGTGACAGAGTGAGAGTCTGTCTCAAATAAATAAATTCTCCCAGATGAGAGAAATCTAGGCAATAGGAGCCCCATACCTCAGGGAGAATCCATATTAGCTGAGGTGGATACTGGGTAGTAGGGGAGAGATGAAAAGGAGTTTACAGCAGAACATTCTTCAACCCTCTGGAGGCAGGACCAGTGAGGTGGTCTGAAGGGGTGGCCTCCATCAAGTGTACCTTCAGCCTGCCTTTGGCAAGCCACCTAAAGAAGGACTGTGCAGCCAGCAAGCTCCGACCTGCCTCTCAGACTGTGGAGCTATTGGAAAAGTTGGACTCAGGGTCTTGGTCCCTATTTTCAAGTCAGGAGCTTGGATCTTAACAATTTCTGACCCAGTAAGTCCCTGGACTGGGTTAGGTAGAAGCCACAGATATATAGGCAGAATCTTGAGTAGCTAGTATAGAATTGCCTGCCTTCTCACCTCCTTCTCCCACTGCCGCCAGGGTGCTACAGAGCCCTGGGGAACGGACAAGGCAGGGAAGAGTGTGGCCACCGAAGGGCCAGGCCTGTTGATATCTGGGGAATCCTGCTTCAGCTTCTCAGACCAGGCATCCTCAGTCCCATCAAGAAAAGGAGTCACTGACAACCAGCTTTATCCAGAAACTCAAACGGATGGGGGAGCGCACTGCTTTCCAGGGCAATCTACTCCAGGTCTGACTGTTGGAAGGTTCTTTCTCATATTGAGCTGAAATCTGTCACCCAGCAGCCTCCTTATCAGGCCTGGCTTGGCCTGGGAGTCATATGAATAGAACACGCCTATTCACACTGTTCTGGGATGTGCCACCTAAATGGACCATGTGATGCCTCACACTTTGACTATGCCCTTTCCCACCTGTCCTTGCTCTTGCTGGTCCTTGGGGGAAGCCTACTTACTCTTCACAACCCATCCACATGCCACTCCTTCCAGGAAGACTTGCTTGATTACCCCAGGGGAGGCAGGGGAGGGGACCTCCCTCTCTTGACCCCTCTTGCCGCTATGTACAGATCCTGTCCACTGTCAGATGGAGCTTCCTAAGCAGGAGTTGTCGTGGCACAGAGCCTGGCTCAGAGCTGCAGTACTGAACTTCCCAAATGAAATGAGAAGAGCAGTGTGAGGGACAAGCTCTGCCAAGGACCTCTGGGAACCTGGCTCTTGCCATGGCTTTGCAGCCTTGGCTTTTTCTGGGCCTCTGTGTCTCGTGTAGAGGTCAGACAGGATGGTCCGTATAGGCTGCCTGCCTGATTGCCTTGGTTTCTGGTATCTTACTGGGTTTTCTTTTCCATGTGATAATATCCCTCAGTTTCCTCAGCTGTTCATCCAGGGCTCCTACCTACACTGTACTCCCAGCTGTGGGTGCAGATGGGGCTTAGAGGCACTCACGTGGCAAAGGTCTAGCAGCAGCTAAGGAGGTGGGGTGAAAGGGTTTCCTAGGATGGCACCCAAAGATGAGTGAGCACCTTCTGTCCATGCAGGGCCATTCTCTCTCAGGACATCCTTAAGAGATGAGGCTGGGCCTGAGGCAGAGGCCATGCCACAGCTCCCTGTCTCTTCCTAAAGATATGGCCCAGTCCTGGCACAGGCTTTACCTTCCATTTCTCAGTCCTGAGCACCAGCATTTAGAGACCATACCCCTGTCTTCGTGAGGTGGGTGGAAGCTACAATGTTGACTGAGCACAATCTATGTGCCAGATAACCAAGGCACTGGGGATACAGTGCCCACAGGAGAGGGTCCCTACTCCTGACATGCCTATGTGCAAGTGAGGAGATGGACAACAAATAGCTAAGCAATGAAATATGTGCATTTGGGGTACTGATTAAGGGTTATGAAGAAACTGTAATAGGGATTGAGGTCAGGGCTCAGTGCATGGCTGGAGGCGACAGATGGAATGACTAGACCACGAGAAGACCAGACAGATCAACAGCTAGGTAGACAGACATGAGGAGAGGCTAGCCGGGGACTGGAGGCAGTACTGAGGGGGGGGAAGGGATAGGGCGGGAGACGGGATCTCTTAAAGTGACAGCTCCAGGCCCTAATCCTGTGCCAGGCTTAGGCAGGTAGTGTGTGTGGGGGGAGGGGAGCACCCCTGCTGGGGTGTAATTTCACGCTGAAGGGCCTGATGGGGCGTCCTAGGGACTGATCCTTTCTGGATCAGAAAACCCACTTCCCTTTGTCACATGCAGGGCGATTAGTGCCTTAACCCTTTGTGAGCTGGCCTAAGGCCAGCCCTGCCCCATCTCACCTCCAGCCCTAGGGACCTAGTCCAGAGACCATTGCCTTCAATCCAGCCAACTCCCAGACCTGATCCTGTCTACAGGGCAGGAGGATTGAAGAGAAACAGGGAATGGATTCTCAAACAATGTCTATTTGTGTCTCTGTTTCCTGGCACCCAGCGCCCCCAGGCCCTCGCGTCCCCAGAGACGTGAGCTCACCACCCACATTTACAGGCTCCTTTTACAGCTCACCTCTGGGTCCAGTCTCCTTCCGCAAGCCTGAAGGGGTCTGGTCTAATCCACTGCCCCCTGGCAGGCTAGAAACCCCAATTTGCAGCTTCCCCACATGTTCAGCAATGGGGAGCTCATCACCTCTGACTCTAACTTTTCATGCAGAATGGACGTTGACCCCAGGAGACTAGGTACCCTGAACACTTACTCACAAGCATGCCCTCCAGTAATTTCTGGCCATTTTGTCCAATGGTGGCATTCCAGGACTAAGCAGGTCATCGCAGTCAGCCCCCACACCTATGGAATCTTTTGCTCACTTCTCTGTCTCTGTTCAAAGACCCAGCAGGAAGTTGTGTCACCCTCTTTAGTTCTGATGTGTCTGTGGCTCTTTCCCTTTGGGGAAGTCCCCTCAGTCCTCTCAGGCTAACTGTAAGGCAACCAGGCAGCTCCTTCAGGAACTCCGCTAGTGTGGGGGAGAAGGCAGGGATGAGGCTGGGCTTCCCCTAAGCTCCCTGGGTCTCTAAAACCCCAGCCCCATTAAAAGAAAGCCCCTAAATGTTATTTACACTTCGGAGTCTTAAAAACCATTAACAAAAGCCACTTAATTCAATTATCTTCCCGGCTGGCTTCGTTCTCAGCGCTGAGTGTCAGCCTCCACTTGCCACCTCCTCCCTCTCCCCCCTCCCACTGTCATTGTGTCGGGCTAATGAGGTAAACTGAAGCGAGCCCTGTCCCCCCGACAGGTTTATGAGAATTTAATAAAGCGTGGCCGGGACCAAATGAGTTGCCTCAGCCTCCGAGAGCTCATTGTCTTCCGCGTCAGCGTTTTTTGACTCGAGCCGCCCCCTCCCCCGCCCCAGCTCCTGCCTGGTTCAGCCCCCACCGCCCTCCGAGCCTCCCTAGGTGAGCCCGGTGGAGGCCAGCTTGGCAGGGCACCCTGCGTGAACCCTGGGGAGGGCAGAAATGGAGTTAGTCAGTCAGTGTGCCTGGGGGAGGAGCTGTGTTGTCCTTTGCCCTCATCTACCGACCCTCAGACTCCGGTAATTCGCAGGGACCTGGGGACTTCCTTCCACACTGCCTGCTCCTGTATCATGCTTGTTGGCAACCTGAGGCCTAAGCTGGAGTCACCTTGAGCATGGTTCACTTTTTCTTTCCTTTTTGAAGTGGCCAAAGTGAGCTCCCAGAGGGAGGAGACTTCTCTTCCTGCCAGGGCACAGTTTGGGGACATGGAGCTGTCAGTCATGGCCTAGCCACACTCCCTTTACATGAAATGTCACCTTCTCACATTTCACCTGAGAGGTAAGCAAGAGTGAATCACAGCCCAGTGAGCAGAAGAGAACTGCCCACACTTCTAGGGGAGTCAGAGTGCAGATGGAAGAGGCGCTCAGTCTGGAAGCTCCCCAGATACACAGGCAGACAGAAAAGCCCCACCTCTGCAGCTCCGGCAGTATCCTGAGAAGGCCCTGCTGCCCCTGTTCCCTCGTGTCCTGGCAGCCTGGAACTGGTCTTTCTCTGACTGGGCCTCTCAGGCCTCCAACTCCCAGGAGCTTCTGGATTATGCGAGGATTTAGAATCCCTTCTCTCCCTAACAAAAGTGTTTCCAGGAGTGACTTCCTTCTGGGACTGACGTTTGGCCTGACATAGGAGCCTCATCTGGAAGGTCCTTAACTCAATGAATTGTTGAGAGAATAAGTGTTGGGGTCAAGGTTCAGTCTGTGATCATGATAAAGGCTCAGTCTTTATCCAGGGTCAGGATTCAATACATATGGATCAGGGTCATAATTCAGGCTAAGACCAGATTCAGGGTTCTATGAGCAGGGTCAGAGTCAGGCTCAATGTGTTATCAGAGTGAGGGTTCAGTGTATGAACTAGGCCTGTCTGTTCCCAAGGTTAGGGCTCAGTACATGGTCAAAATAAGGGGTAATGTATGTCCATGATCAAGGTTCAGTCTGTGTTCATGTCAAGGTTCCATATGTGGTAAAAATTAGAATTTAGTCTATAGGCCAGAGTCAGAGCTCAGTCTTTGATAAAGCTCAGAGTTTATGTGTGGATCATGTACCGTACATGTGGGTCGCAACCCCTTTGTAACAATGAAAACACATCCTGCATATCAGATATTTACATTACGATTTATAACAGTAGGAAAATTATAGTTATGAAGTAGCAACGAAAATAATTTTATGGCTGGGGGTCACCACAAGATGAGGAACTGTATTAAAGGGTCACAGCATTAGGAGGCATTAGGAAGGTTGAGAACCACTGGTTTAGAGTGAACCAGGGTCAGGTTCAGTATATGATCAAGGTCAGGATTTGGTATGGACTGGGGTGAGAACTCAGTCTAAGATCAGGGTTAGATCAGGGTTATGGGTGCTGTCTACAACCAGACTCAGGATTTACCTATGACCTTGGCTAGGTATTTATCTAGGGTCAAGTCTCATTCAGTAAAAGGTCAGTTTCCAGGGTTGGATTAGCCACTTAGTAAATTTAGGTAACAACATCCCCCCACCCCCACCCCTTCCGGCTTTCCCTATCCCTTAGGGCCTTGGCTCTCAAAAGAGGAAAAGGCAAAATTGTGCACATTCTGGCTGGGCTGAGTGGCCTCTATCCCTGCCATGTTCCCGGGGTGCCCTCTGGTGGCTGTCTCTAGCAGTGTGACTTCCTCAGCCTGGGTCCCTCTATCTGGCCATCTCCTTCATTGGAGAGCTTTGTCCTTTGTGGTCCATCACTGCTCATCTAGCCAGCTCTACACTCCAGTGCCACCTACCCACAGAGAAGCAGAGAACTGAGCAAGTGGCTGTGGGAACTCCCACACATACAAAGAGATTCTCTGCTTTTCTGCCCAGAATCAGGTATCTTGATAAACCCTATTACTGGGGACCTGGAATCTCAGCTGTATGAAAAGATTCACAACTTTTTCTTTTCATTTAACAGATATTCACTGAGAACCTATCTCATGCCAGGTAGACACTGAGGGTAGAATGGTGAATAAGACATAAGTCACAATCTCTTGGAGCTCCTGTCCCACTTACTTCTCCCCAAGTCCCAGACTATCCACAGCTCTCAACAGAAAGGCATGGGCCTCAGCAGAAGGCTGGCCATGATTCAGAACTGGGTAGAGGTTAGACTAGTCTGGGTTATGGGTTATCTGTCTTCATGGCTCCTCATTGCCTGCCCACTCCCTGCATGCTGATGGCTTCCCAGTGCCTCCACTTTCCAGAACTCAGGGCTGTGGCTCCAGCTCCAGGGCAGTCCTACAGGTGAACAGGACTTTGCCTTACCACAGTCCTCACTTTTCCTCCAAAACCCAATCTCCCACCCTACACCCAAGTGCTCAAACAAAATTCTAGAACTTCCTCCTGGATTCTTCTTCACTCCCCCTAAATTCTTCCAGTAGGGAGACCTGTCTCATTACCTCAGCAATGGGTGCAGAATCTGTCCTCTTGGCAGCAGCCCCCTGTCCCAGCCTCTAGTGGATCTCATTGCAATGACCTCCCTGCCACCCCCTTATTTTCTCTCTTGTCCCTCAACACTTTATTTTCCACATAGCAGGCAGAGCAATCTTTACGATCATAAATCAGATCATGTCACTTCCCTGCTTAAAGCCCTCCAGTGGCTGCCATCTTACCAAGAATGAAATCCCAACTCCTCACCCTGGCTTACTGAGCTTCCCATGAGCTGAGCCATATCCCCACCCGCACCTCTCCAATTTCCTCTCTAACTCCAGTCTCAGCAGCCCTTCTTTTTGTTCTGACATGGGGCCAGCCCATTCTCACTTTAGGGCTTTTGCACTGGCCGGTTCCTGAGCTTGAAATGTTCCTGCTTTTGACTTTTGTATGGCTGACTCTTGTCACTCAGAGCTCAGCTCCAAGATCACCTCTCAGAGAAGACCTCTCTAACCATCCAAGACCCTCCATTACCCAGAGGTGGGTATGAGAGGCTTTAGTCCTCAGCATCCTTTCAGGAGCTTCCAGTTCCTGCTCAAATTCTCCAAGGTCAGGGAGCTTGATGCCCTGTGTTGTCAGAATCACATCTTCACCTTCAACAGAAACCTGGCTCTCTTAGACTAGTCTGGGTTATGGGTTGTCTGTCTTCATGGCTCCTCACTGCCTACCAGAATCACATCCTCAGGGCCTTGGGCCTGCAGAGGGGTGGGAACAGAACACAGAGCAGCCTCACTGTGTTTAGTAGTGGGGCTGCCCTAGCGCCTTCTTAGCAGGGAAGGATGTGAGGGGAAATCTCCCATGTGGCAGGCCTGGAGAGATGTTGGCGGTGCTTTGCTGGGGCTGAGTGCAGAGTAGATGCTGGTCTGGAATCTTTCCTGGTGGGCCTATGGAGGGGAGGGGCACAGGTGAGATAAATGATGGATGCTCTTCACCTGGGGGTGGCAATGGAAGGAACTCCAAGGACCCAGTGTCACTCTCCTGCCCCATTCTACTCACTCACACCAGTCATCCACAGCCCTCTCCTCTGGGCCCTGATTGCATACTCACTCTTCCTCCCCAGCAGCCAGGCTTCCAGAACAGAATCTGGAAGTCTTATGGGTGGAGAAGAGGAAGCAACCCTGAGATTGTATTTCCAGGCATCTGTCAGCAGGTGGGAGAGGGGTTTGTGTTGGGTCTCTCATCGCAGGACTAAAATCCAGGGTATCTCTTCCCAAGACGCTGCTGAGTGGGGTGGTCTAGACTACACCCCAGGGCAGCATCAGCATTGGCCCCTCTCACTTCCTACTCTACCAAGGCAGTAGGTGGCGTCTGAGGCTATAGACAAAGGCACCAGACAGAAGAGATAGGACTGGAGCCTGGGGAGGTGGTCTTCCTTACACATGCACAGGGTCAGGGTGAGGAGGTGCTCTGAGAAGAGGTCATCAGCAATAGGGGTTAGATGCTTCAACAGTTAGGGCGTGTCAACCCATGCGAATTAATAGATAAGCTGCTCAGCCCTTCTGAGACAGGTCTGCTCTTCTCTAGGTCAATGAGAGAGGGAGACTGCAGGAGAGGCAGGGGCAGAGGAGGAAAGACAACCCCAGGGCGGGTGGGAAAAGTGCCCAGGTCATGGTAGAAGAGCATCAGAGCCTGACCTGGAAAGAGAGACTGGTGATGAAGCCAAGAGTGGATGGGTTGGGAGTCATGGCCAACAATGGGGGCGGTATGTGCCACCATCACTGCCTGCCTATGTTTTTGCACAGACAGGAGGGGCTGGCCTGGAGTTGCAGTGACTTTCCCTCAGTCCTAACCCCCCTCTACTGGACATCCTCACCCAGACCACAGGCTGGGCCCAAAGTCTGCAAATCAGTCAGCCTGGGTAAAAGTCTGGCCCCTCACCATCCATGCTGTCCTCAGCCACTGCCACCCCCACACGCAT
Source organism: Loris lydekkerianus (assembly GCA_963574355.1). Classification (NCBI taxonomy): domain Eukaryota; kingdom Metazoa; phylum Chordata; class Mammalia; order Primates; family Lorisidae; genus Loris; species Loris lydekkerianus. The sequence continues at coordinate 62,200 of CAUYPK010024102.1, forward strand.
GAGTGACATCAGATAGTGTTACCCACAGTCTGATGCCAATCTCCATCTCTTACAGATGCCAGACAATTGCAGCCATGGTCACACTCCCATGTTCATCCAGCCCCCAATCCGACACACCGTCCCACAGACATTCACAGGCGCACAGCCCGAGGCAGTGTCACACATTCCCCTCCACTGGGGCTGCTTTCTATACCTCCAAGAGGGGCTCATGCTAGGATGCTGAAGCTCATGGCCACAGGCTGGGAGGACCCCAGTGGGCTCAGCCAGAGGCCCCACAGCCAGCCCTTCCCTCCTGGCCTGCACCAGCACAGAGGACAGACTCCAAAGGTGCTTTATTGAGGAGTGAGGCACTATGGGAATGAATGGTGGGCAGCGCAGGATGATGGCAATGAAACTCACACTGAGATCTTCAGGAGGGGAGAAGCTCCCTCACCACTCACCCCTGTCAGGATTCTTACCTCCCCTTGCCCTCAGAAGAAGGGGGTGTTCTTAACCCAGCTGTACCCCAGGGACCATCCTGGCTCAAGTCAGAACACCCTCCTCCGTATTAATCTGGAAGATCGCCTTGGGAGGGAGCTGGAAGCCTTTCACAGTGTGCAGAGACAGACACCCAAGCTGACCTGTTCCTCCCTTTCCCCACTCTTCCTTCCATCTCCTGGGGGTGGGTAGTGGTGGTGGGGTGCAGGCCTTGCTGGTAGTTAGCCCGTGAAGAGTGGATGCTTCTTGATTCATAGTGCCCAAATGCTACGGGAGAGGGCAGAGTGAGGGGTCGCAGATCCAGGGTTCTGTTTCAAGTCTGGAGCATGAGGTGCAGTAGGGACAAGAGATCCCATCTAAGGGGCCCACTCTGTGCTCCCTTCTTTAGGGTGTAAGCTCCGACACCCTCACCACGTTCTTTTCTCCAGAAGTTCGAGAGATGGGACAGCTTAGGCCACCCGTGCACAGCAGCGGACCCTTAAGGGAAAAGTTTTTCTTTTGCTTCTGTTATTTTCTTAAATGCTTCTGAATCGAGGGAACTCAGACGGGGAGTCAGGCCTGGACCCTGCTCCGCTAGGGGGCGGCCCGCTCCCGGGGCAGGTTGAGCGGCAGCCCTTCGGTGCGCAGCGAGCAGACCGCGTCCAGGGCGAAGGTGCCAGGGCCGGGGCTGGAGCGGCCCGAGGACGCGGCCGAGGCGGCGGGGCTGAGCTGCACGGCCGTGGTGTCCTGCGCCGTGCGCTCGCTGCTGTCCATCTCCAGCGCCACCGGCCCGGCCGCCGCCGCCGAGCGCGAGCAAGACGTGGGGCCCCGGCGGCTACACACGCAGCAGGCGGCGAAGAAGCCGAGCGCCAGCGCGAGCAGCGCCGGCCCCACGACCAGCGGCGCGTTGTGCCCGGGCAGGAAGGAGGCGAAGGCGCCCACCAGCGTCACGTTCACGCCCGCCAGCAGCACGCACAGACCGCAGACGCAGCACAGCGCGGGCGACGGCAGACCGGGCGGCAGGCCCGGCAACCGGCCCTGAAAGCGACCTGCGGGCGCCGGGGCCTGGGGCCCCTGGCTCTTCTCTGCGGGTGGCATCGGCGTGCGTCAAGCTCCCTGCTGCAGCCGGCCCTTAGCAGCCCACATGTCAGAGGCTGAGCTCGCGGTTATCCTGCAGGCACACAGCAAGAGGGAGGGTCAGCACGGTGTCTCAGCCTCTCTTGGAGGCTCACTTCTGTGGCTGCATTCTGGCAGCGCAGCAGTCATCTTGGCCAGCCCCCTGTTTCTGCCTCTGGGAAGCAAGCACCCATCCTATATGGGAAGCGTCTGCCTATTGCTGACCCACCCAGGTTCTGGGGTCCTTCAAGGCTAGTCTTGCCCTCCTGCCCATTCCGCTTGTCCTCCAGACACAGCCACTCTGCCCTCTCTCTTCCAGGAAGCATACCTGGTTAATTAAGCCAGTGAATGGCCGTAAAGTTCTCAGCATGGAGTCTAGTCCTGTGTAGGTGCTAGATAGTGATCTGGTTCACACCATACACATTAAATGATCATCTATCATCCTCAGTAGTTCTAATTTGGAGGGCAGGTGGCAGCTCTTAGGATTTAGATAAACCCCTCCTCCAAGTGGATGAGTGCTTGGAAATAATCTGACCCAGCCCTTCCTTATTCAAATGAAGAAACCGAAGCTCAGATCAGGACATAAGTGACCGACCTGTCACCTAGCCTAGCTGTCCCCCACACTAAGCTCTAATAGACAATAGACAATTAACTGGTAGCAGTGACATTAACTTTCCTGAACATCAGATGATGTTCCATGTTTCTGACAGCCAGTGAGAGGAGACAGTTCCCACATGGACTGGGTTGGGCTGGTTGGATCTCCCAAGCCCCCTGACCCTTTCTAGACTGGGCATTCTATTAGATTTCAATTACACCTTCATTACAACTCTCAGGATTTCTACTGTTTAACCTGGACCCAAACGCCACAGAATTCCTTTCTAGGGTTCTCTAGGTGTCTTTGGTTCTGTGATGTATCACCAGAGTCTAGAATTCAGGAAATGCATGCAGAAGCAAGAGTAATACTATAAATCTAGGGATTTATGACTTCTATTTGAGAATTCTGTTCTGCAACATGAAATCACAGTTGGTGCAAAGACCCTCAAAGGATGGGATCATAGCTAGGTTCATAGCTGTATTCGAATCATGAAAAAAAAAATTAGAAAAATGTCTTGGATGAAGATGAAAGGGGAGAAATCAAATGGTAGCACAGGAGGGAAGAGAGTACGTAGGGCAAGGAACAGAGAGTGTGACTTGGACAAGTGGCTTCAGTCTTATTTTTTTTTTTTTAGAGACAGTCTCACTTTGTCACCCTCAGTAGAGTACAATGATGTCACAGCTCACAGCAACCTCCAGCTCTTGGGCTTAGGTGATTCTCTTGCCTCAGCTACCCGAGTAGCTGGGACTACAGGCGCCCACCACAACACCTGGCTATTTTTTTTGTTGCAGTTTGGCTGGGGCTGGGTTCGAACCCACCACCCTCAGTATATGGGACAATCTCCTTATCCAACTGAGCCACAGGCACTGCCCTGTGCTTCAGTCTTATCATCTGTTATGTGGGGTTAACAATAGAACCTACTTCAAAGGGTACAGTGATAGTTAAATACTGTAAGCTAAATAGTATTTAATAAATGTTAACCACGTCATTGTTGTGGTTGACAGAGAAGGGGGCTGTGAAGTCTCACATCTGGGGTTTGGGAATAGAACAGTTTGGTCTGTCCCCCAGGTGGAGATGCCTTCCTGAGTATCCAAAGCCTGCACCCAGTGGGTTTGGAAAAACCTTGATGACTACGGGAGTGAAAATGAGAGCTCATGTCAGGGAGGAGCAGCTCACATGCTTCACCCTGCACACAGGTTGGAATCAGCCTGGCCCAAGCAGGTCAGAGGGCCTGAAAGGCCACCACCTCCAGGCCTGTCCAGATGTGCTGACTACAGGGCTCCCTCTCCCTGCACCATGCTAAGAGATAGCATTCTACTAGGACTCCAGCCAGAAATCTCCTTGCTGCCACACCAAGCTGGCAGGAAGCGAGAAATCCTTGGCAAAGAAAGCATGAGTTGACCTTTGAGGGCATCTACAGACCACAGATTCCCCAGGAAGCTCCATATTTGTATGAACTATCTGCTCTTTAACCTGACGCTGAGGGTTCTTCCAGGCAGGAATAGCAACCATGAAAGGAGTATACAATTTAGTTCGCAAAGCACTTTTACGTGCACAATATTACCGAATCCCTAAAAGTGGTTGATGCTTAATAATCACATTTTATAAAAGAGAAAAGTGAGGCTCAGAGAGGCAGGTGGATTGGGGCTCTGCTGGCTACTCTAAAAGAAAGAAAAGACATCCTGGGACCCCAGTCAGAGAGCAGATGATCTGGTTCACAACATACACAATCTTGCTTCATTTTAAAGAGAAGGGCTTGATCTTCAGGAAGAGCTGTGGGATTCCCCAATTTTCTCCTTTCAAACCTCTTCCCCACCTCTGACATTATCTGACACGGGAAGGGTTTTCTTTCCTGTGGGAGGGCTCAACTCTGAGGCTGATGACGGGTGGTCATGGAGGGGGGAAGTCTGGCCCCTCACTTGGACTCTGACGCTGCCATTGGACAAGCGTCAGGGAGGGCTTTAGTGGCTGGAGAGCACAAGGATCTTGTTTCTTTTCCCTTATAGGAAAGATTCTCCTTTGATTTGGATTCCAGCAGTTGTACTATGATGCACCTAGGTGGTTTTTCTTTGTATTTATCATTTTTGTATGTATTTTCTTCATATGTATTCCTCCTGGAGCTTCTGCAATCTGTGGCTTTATTTCTCCCCCCAGTTTTGGGAAGTTTTCAGTCATTATCTTTTTCTTCATTCTTTCTCCTGTCCTTCTGGGACCCTAATTGTATATATGTTCAACCATTGATATTGCTCCATGTCTCTTACACTTTATTCTGTATACTCCAGGCCCCTCCCCCTTCAGTCTGGATATTTTTCTACTGATTTATTATGCAGTTTACTAACCTTGTCTTCACACATGTCTTCTCTGTTGCTAATTCTACCTATTGAGTTCTCAGTTTTCGTTGTCACTCTTCAGTTCTAGAATTTTCACTAGATTATTTTTCATAGAATTCCAGTTTTTTACTGAAAGGCTGTCACCCCTTGTTGTCTATTTTCTTTTATTAAACCCTTTAAAGTCCATGTCTGAAAACTCCAACATTTGGATCTTTCTGTGGGCTTGTCCCTGTTGTCTGTTTTCTTGCTTTTGGTTTTTGGCCATTTGGTCATATTTCCTGGAATGCCAGATAATTTTTTATTACATGCCCAACATTGTGTATGAAAAATTATAGAGACAGTATGAAGCTCTGGATGATAGTATCTTCCTCCAGAGGGGAAGATTTCTGACAGGCCTCTAAAAAAGGGACAGGGGTGGCACCTGTGGCTTAGTGAGTAGGGCGCCAGCCCCATATACCGAGGGTGGTGGGTTTGAACCCAGCTCTGGCCAAACTGCAATAAAAAAATAGCCAGTGCTTGGCGCCTGTGGATTAAGCGGCTAAGGTACCAGCCACATACACCTGAGCCGGAGGGTTCGAATCCAGCCCAGGCCCGCCAACAACAATGACGGCTGCAACCAAAAAATAGCCGGGCGTTGTGGTGGGCACCTGTAGTCCAGCTACTTGGGAGGCTGAGGCAAGAGAATCGCTTGAGCCCAGGAATTGGAGGTTGCTGTGAGCTGTGATGCCATAGCACTCTATCCAGGGCGACAGCTTGAGGCTCTTTCTCAAAAAAAAAAAAGGAAAACACATGAGCTTTTATTTTTGAACACTCAAAAGCTTGGACCCTGGGCAGGAATTTTGCTTTTCTTTGAACTGAGTGTACTAAATCAAAGAAGTAGCAAAATAAGTTTACCTTCCTTGAGACAGAGAAAACATACCCTGTTGTTGTCTGCTGTTGACATTTGAACAGTGTGTTAATTTCAGGTGCTGTCTGCAGGACCTCATTCTACAAACATTTCTCAAGCCTAGCACTGTGCTAGGTTAAGCACGCAGGCTTTGGGGTCAGGTTTCAAATCCTGACACCACCACTGCCATTGAGTGGTCTTGGGTGAGTTTATTTAACCTTTTTGTGCTTCAATTTCCTCATATACAAAATGAGGTTGTAATAGTAATACTTAATCACATGTTATAAAAATTAAATTAGGTATTACTGTGTGTGCTCAGCATAACACAAGTTAGTTATTGATCTGAAAGTGTTAATTTCAGATTCTCATCTAGACTTCTAAACCTGGCTGAGTAGACTAGATTGTATTATATCAAACCAATTCACCCACCAAGGATAACTTTAAAAAGCTCGATTAAGCGTTTAAGAAATCTGTTTAAAGGTATGGGAAGGCTAGGCATGGTGGCTCTTGACTATAATCCTAGCACTTCGCAGGCTAAGGTGAGAGGATCACTTGAACCCAAGAGTTTAAAGCTCTAGTGAGCTGTGGTGGAGTGCTCCTCTGCACGCCAATGTGGGTCACAGAGAGACACCCTGCCCCACAATGAAATAAAAACAAATAGCCATGGCCAGGCACAGTGGCTCGCGCCTGTAATTCTAGTACTCTGTGGGCCGATTGCTTGAGTTCAGGAGTTCAAGACCAGCCTGAGCAAGAGCAAGTCTCTCCATCTCTACTAAAAACAGAAAAACTGGGGGTGGTGCCTGTGGCTCAAAGGAGTAGGGTGCTGGTCCCATATGCCAGAGGTAGTGGGTTCAAACCCAGCCCGGGCCAAAAACTGCAAAACAACAACAACAACAACAACAAAAAATAAAAAAACAGAAAAACTAGCCCAGCATTGTGGTGGGCACTTGTAGTCCCAGCTACTTGGATGGCTAAGGCAATAAGATCACTTGCACCCAAAAGTTGGAGGTGGCTGTGAGCTATGATGCCATGGAACTCTACCCAGGGCAACAGAGTAAACTCTGTCTCAAAAATGGAAGGAAGGGAGGGAGGGATGGACGGAGGAAGGGAGGGAGAGTGGCAGGGGGGAGAGAGAGAGAGAGAAAGAAGAGAGACAGAAGGAAGAGAGGAAGGGAAGGAGGGAGGGAGGAAGGAAGGAAGGGGAAGGGGAGGGGAGGGGGAGGGAAAGGACAAGCATGAGAAAACTACCAAGGAGGGGTCCAAGATCTTTGAGAGAATATTTGGTGTCACTTTTCCTTTAAGGCATTTTCCGCTCTGTAGGAGGTGGTGGACAAGGGACTGAGAAGCCAAAAAATAGAATTTAGGACTTAAAAGGAGGAGAGACCCTATTAAACACCTCTAGCTTTTAGTTGGGAGGCCCAGAGGGCAACCCCTAAAAGTAATGGTTAACCAAATATAAACTAGACTAGTCTCAGAAAGATTATAATGAAGTTTCCATTCAATGCAATCCCAGACTGGGCTAAGGTGGCCTGTCCCTTTTTTTATTTTATTTTATTATTATTATTTTTTTTAGAGACAGAGTCTCACTTTGTTGAGGGCAGACTCTGGCTTCCGGCAGAGCTGAGGGGCCCCAGTGACACAGAGCTCTGTAGCAATTACAGGTTTGTGTCCATAAGACCAAACCTCTGCACCCCGTCCAGCTGCCCCTGGGCCTTCTGCTCACCTCTGGTCCTTCCGCTGCTCTCAGACTTCCCCACCAGACTCCTTAGGCCACAGTCCCCAGTAGGACTTATACATGTGTTCAGATTAGGATCCCCAGCCAGGGCCTCTGCCTCTATCCCAAGCAACTGAGCTGCCTGGGGCCAGCAGGAGGGGTGGAGGGAGAGGACTTTTGACTACTTGGAGTGGAACTGCCCTTCCCGTCCATCTCCTTCCAGTCCGTGGACCACCGAGCCCTCTGCCATCCTAGCTCCCTGACTCCTTGTCTCCAATGTCAGCTTCTTCCTTTTCCCCCTCAGCTACCGTCTCCTTTGTCACTTCCAAGACCAGGTGTCCTCAAACTTTTTAAACAGGGGGCCAATTCACTGTCCCTCAGACCGTTGGAGGGCTGGACTATAGTTTTTAAAAAAACAACTATGAACAAATTCCTATTCACACTGCACATATCTTATTTTGAAGTAAAAAACAAAACGGGAACAAATACAATTCACACTGCTTCATGTGGCCTGTGGGCCGCAGTTTGAGGACGCCTGTCCAAGACCTTTTAACCCTTGTTATCACCCTGAACCATTCTACCTCTGAGAAACCCAGACCTTCTACTCTTGACCGTGACCCCACTGCAACCCCTATACAAATATTTGTATAGCACCAAACATGGTTTTCAGCCTTTTATACATATTAACTCATTTAAATCCCAAATGAGGATTGGTAGATATTACTCCCATCTATCCCCATTTTACAGATGGGGAAACAGAGGTCCTGAGAGGTTAGTTTCCCAAAGTCACATACATGGCAGTAGCACATGAGGTAGATATTACTGCCATCTATCCCCATTTTACAGATGGCGAAACAGAGGTCCTGAGAGATTAGTTTCCCAAAGTCACATACATGGCAGTAGCACATGGCAGAGCTGGGATTCAAAGCTAGGCTGTGTCTCCTAAATCTGTGCTTTTCACCACTACTCCAAAGTGCCTCTTGCTGTAAGAGTTCTCTGATCTCATGCAATCCCTGGAAATCTACATTTTCTCCATCGTCTTCTGGCCTCCACTTCCTTCTGCATCCACCAGAGAACCCACAATGACTTACTGCAGTTACTGTCTTGCAACTTGACCTGTCCCTTTGTCCTTCTGCCAAAGCTGCCAGAAAAGCCTCAACCTTGCATTGATTCAGCTTTCTGCCTCCTCAAGTCTGTGCCCAAATTGCTTAGCCTTGTACGTGAAAAGAAAACCACAGCCAGGCAGTGCAGGCCTCCATGCATCATGTTTCTGGCATTACTGAGGCCTTAAGGATCTGGAGGATACCTCCGCCTTCCTAGTCTGAGCTCACTAAGCCCCTCACGAGACCACAGCTCCTCCTGGATGGACCTAAACCTCTCCCCTCTCCTCCCTCTCCTTTAACTCCACATCTGTCTCCAGCTACCATTCCCTCCTCTTCTTGAAAGTGCTGTCTACAGGTGGCGCCTGTGGCTCAGTGAGTAGGGTGCTGGCCCCACATACTGAGGGTGGTGGGTTCAAACCCAGCCCTGGTCCAACTGCAACAACAACAACAACAACAACAAATAGCTGGGTGTTGTGGCAGGTGCCTATAGTCCCAGCTACTTGGGAGGCTGAGGCAAGAGAATTGCCTAAGCCCACGAGTTCGAGTTGGAGGTTGCTATGAGCTGTGAAGCCATATCACTCTACCGAGGGTGATAAAGTGAGACTTTGTCTCTAAAAAAACAAAAAACTATCTACATTCTGTACTTCACCTCCTTCTCAAGAGTAACCCCCCACTCCAGTCTGGTTTCTGTCCCATCACACTCTAATCTTTCTCTTACCAAGGCCAAAGCAGGTTCCTTATCACTGAATTCAGTGAACACTCTTTGGTTCTTAGCTACCTTGACCTCTCAACAGCCCGGGTCCTGCCAAAACCCCCGTTCTGGAAACAATCTCTTTCCCTGGGGTATAGCTTCCTTAAATTTTACCTTCCTCCTCAGAGCCAACAGACCCATCCAGAAAACCCAGGCTTCCCCCTCAGCTCTTCCTCTCCCCTAGGCTTCCTCCCACACATTTCCAGCCCCTCGGCAAGCCCTGCAGACTCTCTCCCCTCAGTCTCTCTCAAATCCATCCCTTCCTCCCCAGTTTCACTGCTGAGCTGTTCTCCCCTCTCTCCCAATGTTAGAATCCTCCTAGGATTCGCTCTGCTGCTGGCCCAGCCCCAGCCCCAGCTCCCTCCGGGCCACCTCTTGATTTTTGTCTGGGAGAGCAGGCTTCCCAGGTGTGTGAGGTGCCTGCCCTGAGCCATAAGTCTACCTTCCCTTCCCCTGGCTAACCCTAGCTCTACCTACAGAGTGCAGCCAGGATGCCCCTCCCTTCCTCCCTCCCTCCTTCCTCTCTTCCTTCCTTCTTTCTTTCCCTCCCTCCTTTCTTCCCTACCTCCTTCCCTCCCTTTCTGGAACTCCCCAAATCAGGACTCCCAAACTCCTGATGGCACCATGACTGCTGTGCCAAGGTCGGCAGGCTCCTGAGGACTGCCTTCCCTAAGGAGCCGGATTATGTCCACTTTGTTTCAGTATCCCCAGTGGGAAGGGGGTTCTCCTCAGGGGCCCGTGAATATTGGTTAAATAAATGGTGAATGGAGGCCGCAGATGTCTGTTTTCCCTGTCTCTTGGATTTGAAGCAGCTCTGTGCCCACTCCTCTCTGATTCCCTTGTCACTCTAGGACTTGGGGAGTGCAGGGTGGAGGTGGATTCTGGGGCAGAGCCTCACCCATAACCAAGGGTAGGGGGGGACCAGGGTAAGAGCTGCTGAGGCAGCTGTCCAGGTGGTGTGTCTCCCTCTGGCCTGAATCTCTCCTGCCTTTCTCACCTCTGTTTTATGTAGGGTACCAGTTCCTGACCTTTTGTCTGGACACTCCTTTCCCCTGGAGTTCAGGTCCCGATAGTGTAACCCCTCCATTCCTTACTGAGTCCCTTCTTCAGCCTCTTCCAGCCTCCCCCAACTCCTGCAGCCTTCACTTGCCTGAGCCATGAAGATGCTCCCCTGCCAGTCCTGACCCGCTGACCCTGAGAACCCTGGGCCAGCAGGAGGCAAGGACTCCCCACCAGGGGAGCGCCGGGGTTAGCTCCCTGGGCCAGCAGACCACGGGAGGTGGGGGTGGGGGCAGTGGCCGGGGCTGCACGGGGGTCTTGGGCCGAGCTGCTTGGAGATCCGGGATGCACTGGCGAGTGGGTGGGGGCGTCCGGCCCTGGGCTCCCCTCGCGCACGGCACACTTGGCTCCTAGGCTCTCTCGAAGCAGCGCCCACCTCGGCGACAGGCAGGAGGGGCGGGGCAGCTGCCACCTCCTGCCACGGCTACGGGAGCCCCTCTGGAGCGTCATCTCCCCGCCCTGGGGAGGCGGCGGGAGCAGCGTTCTCACCACCTACCTCCCCACTCCAGCTCCCTGCGGTCCTTCTTGTCTAGGTTTCCGGTTTGCAAGCACCCTTGCAAATAACTCCTAGCCCGCCCACACCTTCCTAGAGCCCCCACGTGGATACATTGCAATTCCCGAGGACCAGGAGTGCAGCCGCCTGGCTCTGCCGCATCCGCCGGGGCTGGAGCTGGGGGACCAGGGGGATTTTTCCAGGGGTGGGGCTTGATTTCAGCACCCTTTCCCCCATTCAACCGTCACCAATCCTGCACCCTAGGGAAGGGTGTGGCCTTGAGCCCACTTAGGGGGTGACTATCTCCTGGTGGGATGTGTAGGAGCATGATGGGAGCTGAGGGGGCAGAGAAACCCGCCCCCAGGCTAGACGCAGAGGGGGCTGGGCGGAAACCTGCGTGTGGTGCTGACTTTCCAGACGCTGCAGTTCTCTGGCACCATCTCTTCCTACTTCTGCCTTCATTCACTTATCCCTTCAAACCCCTACTGGTCGTGACCATGTGCCAGGCAACCTTCCTCCTGACAGTGGTCCTTTCAGGGAGGCAGGAGGTGTTACAGCCACCCTCCATTTGCAGATGAGGAAATCTGTGTTCATAGTCCTTCAGCCTCTTGCCCCCAGCCCACAGGTGAACCAGGGGGTGAGCCTTAGCTCCAGCCTCCAGCCCCAGCCTGGGCACTGCTGCAGGGTGGCCCAGCAGGGATGTGGCTTCAAGAGGGCTGCTTAGACCAAGTGTTCTCCACTTTTGGGTCACTGCTGTGTTCCCCATACCCAGCCCAGGCCAGACATGGCTGAAATGTCAGAATGGCTGTTGGAAAGAACCAATTTCATTTGTTGAATAGAGCACTGGAAGGGCTGAACAGACAATGGCCTGTCCCTCTCCACACCCTCTCCCATGGTGAAATTCCAGAGGGTTCTGGTGCTGCTCAGAGTGAGAAGGCATGTTTCTCTAACACTACCTACCTGCCAGCTTGGTCCCACCTCACCTTTTCTCAAAACATGAAAGGGGAGAAGGGACATGTCCCCACATGGATGGCTCCTGGTACTGAGGGAGGCAGTGGGAAGGTTGGGGGTGGAGATACACTTGGGAAAGGTGTATCTGGACTTTCGTCTGAACTGGAGGGAAAGAGGCATCAGGAAGGCCACAAAAGGGGACAAGAGAGGAACCAAAGGCCCAGGCCCTGAGAACTCTCACCCAATTTCCAAGGTGCCTTAAACACTCAGCAAGTCTTCCTCAATGGATTTAGGTCTGGCTTTTATGTGTTCATTCCTTACTTTATTCACCCTGATCCCTGGCACCTCTCTGCCTGGCCTTGCCAGGCACCTGGGATTCCATAGCCCTGCTTTGGGGAAATCATGGCTGATAGGGGCTGCCGGTGGGGAACTGCCCTTCCCACAGCTCAGTCTCCATGCCCCCCTCCACCCTTGGGGCTCTCTTTGTGGTACTGAAGTGAGGATGGGGGAAGGCTTTCCTCATTGATCAAGGAGAGGCCACCAGGCCTGAGTTCTTGTTGATGATGATGATGTTGAGGAAAAGGAGAAGGAGCAGGGAATGACTGGAACAAGGTGAAGAGGAGGGAAATTCAAGGAGAGAGGAAGCAGATTTCCCTTGGCCAGAGGAACCTAAGTTTCCACAACTGGCCAGCGTTTGTGAAATTCAGTCCCTTAGTGGAGGTCTGTTCCACTGTGGTCAGAGAGTGGATCCCTGTGGCCTGTGCAGCAGACAGTGGAAATTAGAGCCTGGGATGGGGAGAGATAAGTGACCCGATGCAAGGCCAGGCTCAAGATCTTTCGCTCCATGAGTCCTTTTCCTTGCAGGCCTTCAGCTCTCCCGTCTGCACAATGAGATAGGCTCTCCTAGTTTTGCTTTGATTTTCCAACACTGCCTGGGCTTCTGCTCCCACACACACACACACACACTCTCTCTCTCTCTGTCTCTCTCTCTCTTTTTTTTTTTTTTGCAGTTTTTGGCTGGGGCTGAGTTTGAACCCGCCACCTCCGGTATATGAGGCCAGCGCCCTACTCCTTTGAGCCACAGGTGCTGCCCTGCTCCCACTCTCAAGAGAAGAAATAAGAAATAGACAAGGGCCACTTGTGACTGGGCTGCGATGGAGGGAAGCCCTAGGGTTATGGGAGCACAGTGTAGTCAGGGGAGGCTACCAAGAGGAGGCATCATCAGCTCTGATCCTAGAGGAACAGGACTATTCCTAGCTCACCTTCTGCTCACCAAACCAGGGTGGAGATCACAGGGAGTGGGTGTCTCTGTAGAGGTCAAACAATGCTGCTACACTAGGAGGGTACAGGCATGGAGGGAGGAGTCCTCTTTTCTGTATGGCCACATACCCAGGCCTCCTGCTCCAAACTCTGTGAGTAGATGGGGCTCTGAAGTGTAATTGTTTTTACATTCAATTTAAGCTGTTAACACTTATTAAGCACCTACTGTGTGCCTTGCCTGGTGCTACGACCTAGAAAAGGGGTAATATTTAGTATGTTTCAGTGGGCTTAATAATTGTTTTGTGAAAAGGAAGACTTCAGACCTTCCTGGAGAGGGTGTCCAGGGTGGCCAGTGGAAGAGAGTGAGAAGAGGATGTGGTGAGGGGACTTTCTGAACTGGGCCTTCAAAGGTGGGGAGTTTTGATAAGCAGAGAGGAGCAGGGAGGGCCACTTAAACTCCAAGGCTTTGAGGTAGGAAGTGTTTAAAAGGTTCAGAGAGCAGTTAGAAGATAGGGGAAGAGGGAGGGCTGGAGGTCTTGTGTGGGGGACTTAGACCTAGAGTCCCAGAGTTCAGTTCTGAAGTTGCCTCCTCTGACCCCTAGGCCAGGTTGTCTGTTCCTCTGTGAACCTCTCTCCTCCAGGGGCCAGGAGCCCCTCAAGTTCTCCTATCTGATTCACTGCCACTCAGAGCCTGCTCCTGAGAAACTGTCCAGGAGTTTTTGATATTCTGAAAAGAATGCAGCCCAGTCTCTCTAACTGGCTAGTGAGCTTTAGAACCCCAGGGCCAGGCCAAGGGAGATGAGGATTCCTGTCTATGGTCCCCATGGGCTTGTGGTCCACTTCTGTAACCAGGATGAAACACAGCACTGTTGCATCCTGGTTGCAGTCAGGGCTATGGGTTTTAAATTCCAGAGAAACCAGTCAATAGATCACAAAGGGACTGAAGCTGAGCTGCAGTTCAGAAAGAAAGGCCAGGTTAAGAGCTGAAACAGGAGCAGGCATGGTGGTGCACACCTGTAACCCTAGAACTTTGGGAGGCTGAGGCAGGTGGATTGCTTGAGCTCAGGAGTTCCAGATCAGCCTGAAAGAGTGAGATGCGGTCTCTACTAAAAACAGCAAAACTAGCCAAGTCTTGTTAGCCAGGTATCCGTAGTCCCAGGTTGTTATGAGCTATGACACTACGGCACTCTACCCAGGGTGACAGAGTGATACTCTGTCACAAACAAACAAACAACCCCAAAGATGTGAAACAGGGAGCTCTCTATGTATATGTGTGTGTGTGTGGAGGGGTTCTGGTGACACCTTGCTTGAGGCCCCACCCATGCCAGTGGAATCCAGGTGAAGGCAGCTCTGGTGGCTCCAGGGCCTGGTTCATCCATGGTTTGGATCTTCTAATCCAGGTGGGCTCTAAGATAGGGCAGCAGGCAGGAGGGTGGGCATCGCAGCCCTTGCCTCAGGACTCCTCAGCCCCCCTGGCCCCTGTCTTCAGCTTCTCCAGGGTCCTGCTCACAGTGGACAGGCTGCTGCGGGCTCCTGGGGGAGAGACCAGGGACAAGGCTTCCTGAACGGTCAGTTTCCCACAGACCTATCAGGGTTGGAGGAACCTAAAGGGACCTGGAGTTAGAGCACCCAGTGACCCCAGGGCAGGGCTGGGGTAGAATGGAGAGATGGGGCATCCCAGGGGCAGTTTCAGCCCAGTTCAGAGAGGCAGCTGTGGTCAGGACCGCTCCTCAAGAGGACAGCAGCAGGGGCTGGGGCTGGAGGCAGGGCTCTGGAGCTGTCTGCTGGCTCCTCTACTTCCTAGCTGTGTGACCTCTGGTTGCTACTCACCCTGTGCCTTAGCTGTCCCACATATAAAATGAAGCTCGTTATATACCTCCCTCATACTGTTGTTGTGAGACTTAAGAGAGTTAACACACGTAAAGTGCTTGGAACAGTGTCTGGAATGGGACCTTTTGCTGAGTATTAGGTGTCACTAGCACTGGGGGCAGAGACTGTGCTGGGGCCATCTTGAGAAACTCCTGCTCTGGAATTTTCCAGATAGGGGAACAAGGAGATGCCCAGTTTCAAGTGCCAGCTTAGAGAGCTGGATTCCACAGTGGGGGAGGGGAATGGAAAGATAAACTGGGGCAGGGAAGTGGGAGGAGCAGTGAGGCGCCTGTCTCAGTGTCCTGCTGGGCATGATTCAGAAGCCTTTGGACAAACAAGAGGTGATCAGTTCAGCATGGAGCAGGATGGGTGTGATGGAGCAGGTGGAGAACTACCCAACTGCCTTGCTCCCTATGTTGGGGGAGTCCTTCTGCATGCCCTGCAAGGCAGTTCCCTGGGCCCCACAGAGTCAGAGAGGGACGATGAGAGAGGGACGATGAAAAAGGGACTCTGGAATTCTGGAACTTACCGTCCTTATTACCACTGATACTGGATCTTCCTTCCCCATGGTCTGGCCCTGGATGGGGGTGGATTCTTAGGTTGCCTGCAGGATGAGACCATCCCAAGCTTCCTGGTTACTAAGTCACTCCCAAATCAAACCCTACTTAGAAAGGGAAGTCCTTCCTGGTGTCTAATTTCCATCCCTGCTGCTTGCTGTGTCTTTATTCCACTGCGTTCTTTTAGTTCTCTCACAAGCTCTGATACATGATCTGGGCTGAGCTGGGGGTAGGGGACAGAGGAAATGGGCCCCTGAAGGAGAAGAAGGCAGATTTTTTAGGGAGGTGGGAGAACCGGGGATATGTAAAGCCACACAGGATGGATGGAGATGGGAGTCTGTGTGTGGGGAGGTGGGATGAGGTTGGGAGCTAGGCAGAGTTTGTAGGATCTTAAGGGAGATGGAGGGTATTTACGGGGTTCAGGGATGAAGAGGGAGTTATCTGGAGATGTTGTAGGCTTGTGGGGAAGGGAAGGTCCCTCAAGAGAGGTGAACTCTCCAGGTTCTCTGAGCTGGTTCAGGCACTTTTGCAGCACACAGTAGGGTGGATTCTGCCACACTGCAGTCATGGCAACGCCTGCACGATACACACAAGCCACTGTAACCAGCCAGCCAGCAGCAGTCTCACACGTGGGCTCGGCCCAGCCGCACCGTGGGTCACAGACTTACACATAAAGGGTCTCACTCTGTCCTTGGCAGAGGAATCTGCTGGGGTGAGGGGAGGAGGACTCACCTATGGTAGACAGGATGTGGTCCAGGTTGAACCGAGCCTTCAGAAAGGGGTAGGCCAACATGAAGATCCCTGAGAAGAGGGGCACAGTGGGGTTCTGTGATGGGGAGCTGGCCCAGTGAGTGTTGGGCACCAGGAGGCTGTGGGTGGGCTGTGAGCCTGGGGGTGGTTTGTGAAGTGATATGGGTGTGCGTGGGAGAGCACAGTATGCAGGGCTGAGACGGTGAGTGTGTAAGTGTGAACCTGTGGGTGTATGCATGGGGCACACCCTGGGGACCTGACTCACAGCCTGGGCTGGGGGACATTGCCTGTCTGAGTAAGGGGCTACAGCTGGCTCCACCCACACAAGTGGAGAGCAGGTTGCTGGAAACGGGCCCAGAGGCCACCACCTCCAACTCTTTCCCCACCTCACCCTCCCCAGGTCCCCTCGGGCAGACCTGGGGAAGGGGTAGCAGCAGAGTGAGTTCTGGCCTGCCTGCTCCCACATTACCCCCAGACCAAATGTCTGCCACAATCTACAGGTGCAGCTGCCCAGAGCCCCCTGCCTGGTGCTTCTGGTTCTATTTTTGGCCCAGGGCGGGATGAAGGATGGCACTCAGTATCACTGTGGGGATATCAGTGCACCTGACACAGACACAGACAGACAGACAGAGCTGCTCTGGAGACAAATAGGGAAAGAAGAGGAATACCCCTGAATTGGAGCCTGCCTTGGCTCAAAGAGGATTTCTGGGAACTCCTGCCCCCATCAGAGGCTGAGGAATCCTATCACAAATCCAAGAGCCCAGAGGAGCAGAGAGGAGCAGCTAGAAAGAAGTGTGACAGCAGCTTCCCTCTAGCCCCTTCTCCCTCCCTGCAACCCTGGCTTGTACCTGTAGTTTCCATTCTCCCCGCCCTTCCCTCCACTTCTCCTTCATAGGACCTTGCCCCTGCTCCTCTCCCCAGAATCCCCCAGCCCAGCCAGCCCAGCACCTGCTCACCCAGCCCAGCGGCCCCGATGAAGATGCCACCCACAGCGGCTGCAGCCTTGGACACGGAGACAATGATGATGATGCTGCCAGCCACGAGGCTGAGGGCCACACAGGCCATCTGCAGGTAGCAAAGGTCTCTGCTGCTGCTGCTGGGGTCGTCCATGCAGGCCTGCCCAGGGCACTGCCTTCAGCTGGTGAGGCCTGTCCCCTGAGATGTCCTGGAAGTCTCTGTCTTCTCAGATGTCTTCTCGTTGGAGCTCCACCTTCAGGGTGGGAGTTCCTGTAAGACTCTGAGTTGGGAACCCTGGGATTAGTCTGTGGTCCTATCCCACAGCTTTCCCAGGGCTCCCCAGAGCCACTTTGGCCCCTTAAGGCCTCTAAAGCTGTAGCCTAATCCTGGGACCCTTGCCTGGACACATTCTGGCTGCCAGGGTTCTAGGGATCCCCAGGGGATCCTTCTCTGCCTGCCTCTACCCAGGAAAGCCCTAGTTTTGCCCAGGACATCCTTCCCCCTGCTCCCTGGAACCTGCTCAATTGCCACTGAGCCTTGGCCCGTGGAAGCCTAAAGCCATGAGAGGCAGAGCAAGAGAGAGTTGGTCCAGAGGACGTGGATTCCTCAGAGGTGTGGGCAGGAGGGAGGTGATGAGTTATTTATGAGGTTGCAATGTGAGCTGCCACCTGGGTTCCGGAGGCCACTTGGGCAGTCAGCCAGGTTCCACTATTGGTTTCTGAAGGGGTAGAATACGTTGGTGGCTTCACATGGACTCAGAAGCCAGGGATGTTAAGAGACTCCTGGACACACACTCAGGGCCCCTCTGCTGTCCTCCGCCCTTTGACCTGAGGTGCATCTGGGTCCTGTGTGTGGCGTTCAGAGATGGAGATATGGAAGGGGATTTGGATGCAGCTCCAGAGACAGCAAGTGTGACTAAGGCAGGAAGAGGAAAACCAGAGGTATCCCTCCAAGTCCACTGTCTGGCTCTGCAGACCCCCCCAACCCCAATCTTGCCCACCTCTGGGTTCCCAGGAGGGTCAGAGGGATCTGAGTTTGAGGCTCATTCTTGGAGGACCCCTTCTCTTCAGGTGGGCTTTAGTACCTACCTCTTTTAATTGCCAGTGGAATGAGAGGCTGAGCCCTCTGGCCGCCCCTGGCTGTGCACTGACTTTAAAGAGCAATAGCAGAGGTGGCTATGAGAGGGTTCCACAGAAAGGGAGAGCTGGGAAGAGGAATTGGCAGAGGCTGGCTCTTGGGGCAGGGTGCAGGAGGCAGGAGCAGGAGGCTGGGGCCTGGTTGGCACCTTCTGTCCTCCTGGACTGAGTACCTCTCCCCAACCTGTCTGACCTACTTGCAGGATCCACCGCATTGAGGCTGGGCAGCGGTAACCCAATCCCACCCAGCCTTGGGCCCTGTCCCCAGAACCTGGTTCCAGCCTTCATCAATAATTGCATTCTTTGGCCCTTTATGCATCAGGGCCTCTCTAATCCCAGGATAAGGACCTAGGCACAGTTCCCAGGGTCCCATCCCCTGCTCACATTCCTATCACCAAACTCACTGGCCTCTCTCTGGATGCTCCCTCTCTCTTACCACGTGTGGTCTCATGAAGCAGGCTCAATGCCTCCTACCTTCACAGAGGCCTGCCCCTTGGCCTCTCCTCTCCTGCCCTCTGCCATCTAGAGAGCACCTCCCTTTCCACCAGGACTCTGCCTGGCCAGCCCCAGCTCTGTGAAGCCCTTACCAACCACCCTGAGCTGCTTCACCCCTGCTCCTGCAGCCCCATGCTGAAGCACCCACTCGCTGTCCTCGTTCTATCTTCTCTGTAGACTGAGAAGCCCTCCAGGTTCTGGGAATGAGCTCCATGGAATGTCAGGGATAGATGGGAGCTGGGCTAGGCTTCTGGGTGTAAGGACAGAGTTTAGGGAGAGGGCTTGGACCTGCACGAGCACCTTGGATCAGCAAAGAAAAGCGCAGTGAGTAAGAAGGAAGCTCAAAAGAGGCTTTCCTTGGGTGTGGAGTAGGGCTGAAGAAGTCTCCAGGGTCACCCAAGTGGAGCTTCAGCTTCGCTGCCAGGAAGATGTAGAGCAGTCTGGGTGAGGCCCTCCTCTGGAGAGGAGGAGAGGTAGGTTGAGTGCAGAGCACAGATGGGCCCTCAGGCTGTGTTCTTGGTCTCCATATAGAAGCCCCTAGAGCTGGGCATTCCCCAGCTGTGGTGCGGCTGCCAACATCCCCTATGCCTGCTGCCAGGATGAGGTCTGAGTATTCTTCTAATTAGGCACCAAATGACAGACATGTCTCTGTCACATGTAATGATCCACTGACTAGTTTTAAAAGGAGTTACCAAAATAATCATAAAAATGTGTTCCCCAGAGGTTCGGCTTTGGGGATCTGAGCACCCTCACGATGTCTCCACGCCCATTCCTATTCATTGTGTGTTTGTGTGACTGTGCTGGGCAGGGCCCATGCTGGCTCCTCTCATGATTTAAGGCATACCATAAGCACGACACCCAGGGGCCATGTATCCCTGCACATGCTGTGGCGCCAGGGCCAGCCATCCTTCCCTGCTGAGCATACCTCCCTCATCTGGTGACCCCAAGCTGGTGGCGCAGGGATGCTGGGCCCAATTTTAGATTCCAGAAAACACCCTAACCTCCCCAAACTGGAGACTAAATTCTAAATTAAGAGTTTTTCTTTGACATCATCAATCCTTCAGGGAAGGAAATATGGAGAGATACATTATGCCATTATCAGTTACAAGATCATGGAGCCGCAGAGCCATCCCTATTCCTTTCCAGGACAGATGGGGAAACCAAGACACAAGGACAGAGGGACTTGCTCCAGAGTCTTTGATGGAACCTGTGTGCCCTGGGACCTGTCATCTGTGAAGTCCTTGAGCATATCCCTGCCCCAAATTCCTACGGAGTCTTAATTTGAGGTGGGGGTGGAGGGTGGGATTGGCAACCCCACCATCAGAGGGAGACACTGTGTCCCAAAGAATGTATCAAGGCCTGCAGCTTTCCCTCATGACCAGGGAGCATCGATAAAGGCTCTTCTGCGGATTACAAATGTAGAGAGGAAGCTTGTCATTTCTTCCCTCAATATGGGCTGTATCATCTCTGAAAAAGACAAGACATGCTAGTCTTGGGGTGATGTACTTATAGCAATAGGTAAATGAGTTAAGGAAACTCTGTGGGCCTTGCCTGAGAAGGGGGCCAAAGGCACGGCAGCCCAACCACCCCACCAATCCCCTCCCCCTTCACAAGTATGAGCACCTCCTTGTCCAAGCCTGGGCCCTCCTGGAGGCCATGGTGTGTAAGTGTGGCATGGCCATGGACACATCGCTGAGTTCTATCATGAAATCTCTCTTCTGTGTCTCCCAGGGAGGCAAGGGCTGGAGGGTGGCTGCCTATGCTCTTCCCTTCTTAGAGCACCAACTCCAAGTGTGGCATGGGGGATGGGGAGGAAGAGTGGATGAAAAGGTCCTGGCTTGGTTTGGTTTTGTTTATTTTCCTTGAGGGTTAAGAACCCTGGAAAAGAGTGTGATTAATTCACTAGTCCCCCAGGGGACGGGCAGCTTTCTTGGACTGTTCAGAAGCTGAAGTCAGGGAAGCGCTTCCAAGGCAACTGCAACCATGGCAACGAGAGTGCCAGCCTTTGGGGGGGACCTTGCTCCTTGGCCCCCTCCAGAGGTGGCCCAGCTAGAGGAGTTGGCATGGGGCAAGGCACCGCAGTTTGTGGAGCTGGGTCTGGTGAGGGGCCATTGGCCAGGAGGAGGAGGGGCCCCCAGAGCTCAGGCAAGTAGACATACAGAGGGGCAAAGATCGGACATCTCTGTGCCTAGAAGCCCTTCAACAGGAGTCCCAAGGGTCCCATTGAACCAGGAATGGGACTGGGGCCAAGACCTGCTAACTGCATTTGACAAAAGAGGCCTGAAATCTGAGACGCTCCAACTGGCTGAGCCCTAGAGCTGGGAAACTGGCTTCCACCCAGTAGGTCCCAGAGCCACCCACAGTGCATCTCCCATCATCCACCTCTGCCAGCCAGCCAGCCAAGCCAGGACTTCCCAAGGTCTCCCATGGGACAGTGGCAGGGGCAGGACTAGAACCCAGGACCCCTGGCCCCAAGCTCAGTTCTTCTCCTGGCACCACAAGCTGCCCCTGTAGAGCAGGAACTCCAGCCCAGAGGAGCAGGGCAGCCAATCCATAGGAGGATCCCCCAGAGGGCCAAAGATTTGGCTCATCTTGAAAGCCCCAGATCCATCTTCACATTACACAGCACTTCTGCAGATGGCTCCCTGAATCAAGGAAAGGGGGAGGCCTTCCCTCCAACACCAGGACTACTGAGTTGAGTGAGTTGATTCTGCCCTTGGAGACAACAGTAAACACAGCAGTCCCCACTTATCAAAGAGAGGTACGTTCTAAGACCCTCAGTGGATGCCTGAAACTGAAGGTAACACAGAACCCTTATATACTATGTTTTTTCGTATACATACACACCTAGAGAAAGTTTAATTTATAAACTAGGCATGGTAAGAGATTAATAGTAACTAAAATAAAATAGAAAAATTACAATATACTATAATAAGAGTTATGTGAATGTGGTCTCAAAATATCTTTCTGTGCTGTACTCACCTATCTTCAGATGGTGGTTGACCATAGGTAACTGGCACCATGCATAAACAGGACTCCTCTATAACTAAAATGTAATAGCTAATATTTTTGGAGCACTTACATGTGTCTGGAACTGCTCTCTACACTATGTTTATTAATTTGTAACTTTTGCCCAGTACCATGAGGTAAGCACTATCAACCCTGTTTATAGCTGAAGTTGTTTTTTTTTTTTTTTTGAGACAGAGTCTCACTCTGTCACCCTGAGTAGAGTGCCGTGGCATCATAATAGCTCACAGCAACCTCAAACTCTTGGGCTCAAGTGATCCTCTTGCCTCAGCCTCCTGAGTAACTGAGACTACAGGTGCCCACCATAACACACAGCTAGTTTTTTTTTTTTTTTTTCCTGTTTTTAGTAGAGATGGGGTCTCACTCTTGCTCAGGCTGATCTTAAACACCTGAGCTCAAGCAAGCCATCTGCCTCTGCCTCCCAGAGTGCCAGGATTTCAGGCGTGAGTCACCACATGAGAAACTGAGACTCTCAGATTAATTTGCCCAAGGCCCAAAGCTAGTTAAATGGCAGAGCTGGGATTTGAAAATGGGCAAGATGACTCTGGGTCAAGCCTCTCTGGAAGGAATTCCAGTTGCACCATTCCTAGCTGTCCAGCCCTGAGCACATTGCTTTTCCTTTCTCTGCTTGGTTTTTCATGTTAAGTGGGGTAAAATAATAGTATCCACCTGACAGAACTGCTGTGAGAATTAAATGCTAATGCCTGAAAACTTCTTGGAAAGTACTTGTTATTAAGCACACTACAATACCAGCAAAACCAAAGTAGGCAGAGTGGCATTTCAGCAGAGCTGTGGAGGATGACCAGAGTGAGGAGGGGGCTGGGAAAGGGCACAGCTGGAGCCAAGGAACAGGGGGTGAAAGCCCAGGGGATTGTAGCAGAGTAGGGTGTGGGCCACAGGTGAAGGGAGGACAGCGCCTGACCCAGGAGGGACCTGGAAGTTATATTCCTGTTGGGCCAGCCTGGGGGAAGACCGACCAGGCTGCTGCTGGAGTCCAAAGTTGACCTCCTCTCAACATCCTGGATCCCCACACGCTAGGAGACTGGGCCAAAAAGCTCACACTCTATAGGTCTGTTTTTCTAGCTCGCTCCTGCCCCAGGTAGGTGAAGGGATGCCAGGATGGTCAATGTTACTGCAAAGAGAAGACTGTCAAAAACAGTTTGTCATTAACGTGTAGGCATCATGGTGTAGGGCAAAGAAAGAGCCCCTAATCCCCATCTCCCCTCTTGGCTCTCCCAGGGAAAGCAGCTATCATTAGCGTCCAGTCTCACCTCCCTCTTGCCACCTCCTTGGGAATCTATAAAAGTCCTTTCCAGCCTAGCCCCTTCTCGGATGGCACTGGGGATTACATGGAACAGACATAAAAGTTTCCTTTGCATTATGTACATGAAGACTGTGGCTGGGGGGCACTATTTTTCTTTGTTGTCAACTCCAGCAGGACAAGCATAGTCCTGGGCACACAAAAGGCTCTCAATAAAGGTTTAGTAATACTTCAGACAGAGGGGACATTTGTTCCCTTGCTTGAGGCAGATGGGCTCAATGGGTACAAGGGACATATATTAAAGCACTTTTTGAAGTCTGTGTCATGGTAGCTGACACCACTTCTACCACCTGATGTGGAGCTCCTAGAAAGCAGAGGCTGTTTCTTACTCATCTCTGGGGGCCTGGCACAGAAGTAATTGATAAATGAATTTCATTTAAAAAAGAAAAGCATTGTCTCCTTTACTTTATTGTGAAGATCCAATTTGGTTTTATATTTAGGGGTCCTGATGGGACTCTTCTCCCCAGCTGGCTGGATTCAGCTCTGGACCAGAAGGCCTGCCTCCTCCTCAGATTTTCAGGTAAAGAAAGGACCACTGAGGCCGGACGCAGTGGACCCTACCTGTAATCCTAGCACTCTGGGAGGCTGAGGCTAGAGGATTGCTTGAACTCAGGAGTTTGAGACCAGCCTGAGGAAGAGTGAGATCCCATCTCTACTAAAAGTAGAAAAGAGGGTGGTGCCTGTGGTTCAGTGGGTAGGGCATACTGAGAGCCGGGCTTTTGAACCTGGCCCCGGCCAGTTAAAACAGCAATGACCATTGCAACAAAAAAAAATAACTGGAGTTGTGGCGGGTACCTTTAGTCCCAGCTACTTGGGGGCTGAGGCAAGAGAATCGCTTAAGCCCAAGAGTTGGAGATTGCTGTGAGCTGAGATGCCATAGCACTCTACTGAGGGCAACGGAGTAAGACTGTCTCAAAAAAAAAAAGAAAAAAAAAGAAAAAAAAAAAGAATTAGTCAAGCATTGTGGTGAGCGCCTATAGTCCCAACTACTTGGAAGTCCAAGGCAAGAGGATTGCTCAAATCCAGGAGTTTGAGGATGCCCCCATCAAGGCATCATAACTCACATCCAGGGTGACAGAGTGAGACTGCCTCAAAAAGAAATTTTTTTAAAAATAGAAAATAAAAAAAAAGGATGATTGAGTAGGCCAGAGTTAGAATTTAAATTTTATTAAAACAAGCACAATGTATAAAAGCATTCTTGCGTTGTATTAACGTCTGACATATGCAAATCCATTTTCTTTATGTGTATTGATAGCTTCGTGTTTATGATGCTGGCTGTACCTTCATGGTCTCAGAGCTGCTCTGATCTGGCTTCCCCTCCACTCTACCTACATGCTCAGACCTATGCCACCCCCCTACAAGATCTGTGTAACAGAGCAGCAGCAGACACTGATGTGGTCTCCAATGTCTCTAAGTTGTTCCTCATAGTAACAGCTTAAAACCAGTTAGAATAATAGTGAATAACTCATTAAAACCTAATCTTATGGACCTTCCTGAAAGAAAAACAAGCCGGAAAGTCCAGGGGCTTACAGTGGGAGCTTAAAGTCCCATGTTTGTTGGAGGATCGCCGGTAAAAACAAACTTTAAAAATGACATACTGACTTTAGCAGCAACCACAGAGAAGAGGATGATAAATGAGGTCATGGCAAAGAAAGATTATGTGCTTCTCTGTGCTGCACACTGCAAGACTGATCTGGCTTCCTGAATGACGATGGCTCCTGCCTGTCCCTGAATCGAGGGGATGGCTTTGCTCAGCCAAGGGAGAGGACGAGGACGGGCAAAGAGGACATGGGAGGACAGAGCAAGGTGGGAGGCCCGCTAGAGGAGGGTGATCAGGCAGAGAGGGAAGAGGCCTGTGTGGAAGCCTCTGTCAACCGATGCTTCTTTCTCGAAGCTGGCTCCCTGAAGGCTGCAGCCCAGCACAGGGCAGCAGTGATTGCAGGCTGGATCCAGGATCTGCAGGCAGGCGGGTGAGCAGGTGGAACCCAGCAAAGAGATATTCCCGGGTGAGCAGGTGGAACTCAGCAAAGAGATATTCCCGCCACGGGCAATTATGCAAAGTGACAAGTGATTGCTTTCCTAGTCAAAGATGTCCCTTTGGAAAAAGCTTTTTCCTCTAGGACCCTGAGGAAATGGGGGGTTGAGTGGGAACCTCAGGGCCTTTGTAGAGCAGGCCCCACTGCCTGCTCTGCAGACTTTGGCCACACAGATTTCCATAGGGACAATGACTAGACAGACCCAGGGCCTATGGAATGGCTCAGAGTGTTGAGGGTGTGGGGGATGGTTCTCGGTCTGCACTGCGGCCTGCCTGGGCCAGGGCCCGCCGGCGGGCCAGGCGTGACTTGGAGGGAGGGGAAAGCTTCACTGAGCACAGGCCGGCAGCCAGCACCTCGGGCTCCTCTGCCAGTTCGTTTTCCTCGTGCTGAGACAGCTGGCGGTTAAGGGCGATGGCCTCGGCTGCGAACAGCGTCAGGTCCATTGTGCTGCTGTTCCTGCAGGGGCCAGGAAAGGCACAGAAAAGAGGGAGGCAGGACTTGGGTCAGCCAGGCCAGCTGCTGGACGCTCCTGCTTGCTGCCGTGGTCCTGGCGCCCACTTGAGCCAGCATGGACTCTCTCCAAAGCAGCTCTTGCCTGGGTTTGAAATCTTGCTCTACTGAAGCTAGCACAGCCTTTGAGCTCCAAGTGCAGTCCCTGGACTTAATAGCAAACGCCCTGTTCTGCTCAGAACACCCTCCTTGGGACTCCCACAACTCTGCACAGAGATCTCCCATCACTCCCTCTCCCCCATCAAGGCACAGCTCCCGAAGCCAGGTCAGTGCCATTTATATCTGTGAACCCAGCTCAGGGCCGGCATGTAACAAGCACTTTGGGTGTGCTGCCTAGACCTTCCAAGTGGGATCTCAGGTTTGGTGCTTTAATGCATCTGGAGGTGGCTTGAGAATCAGACGGGACCCAGGCTGGACAACAGCACTCACAGGCATAAACTGAGACTATGGAGGTGTGAGACTTCCCTGGGCAGCGCCTAAAAAGTAGCCACAGGTGGGTTCTGGAGAGGCTTACTTAAAACTTAGCCCTCACCCTTTGGGACCAGCAATATAGCCTGGTTGTTAAAAAGCTCTGGAGTCAAAAGCCAGAGCTATAGTGTGGCCCAAAGCAAGTTAACCCCAGAACTATTTCACAGTTTTCTCATCTGGAGATAACAGAGACAAAACATATGCAAAATCCTCCTTAGCACCACCTCTTGACAGGTGGCCATTATTATTACTATCTTGTGTAATGTGAGAGACACCTGGTCCCACTGCCTTATGGTGCCCTGACTCTGCTGCTTCTATTAATATTTCTGCAAGAGCAGGGGGAAGCCTCAGTGGGAAAATCCCACAGCTAAAGTCTGTCTTTGGGCTGTAAGTGGTGATTTCAAGTGGTTAGGCAAAACAGGGTTTCCTCCCTTCAAACGGTGCAAGGAGAGGCCTTAAAGGTGTGAGGGCAGAGGAAACAATCCAGGTGGAGAAACAAAAGAGAGGGACAGATCTAGAGCAGAGGAAAGGAGAGCGGAGGAGAGGAAGCAGAAGGCAGGCTACTGGAGCCTGCAGTGGGCTCCTCTCCCTTCTCCACCCCCACAATGGCTGAGAATATCAGAGTCAAAGAGAGAAGAGCCCTGGGGTGGCTGGAGCATTTACCTCTGGAGGACTTGCGGTGTGGGGAGTCCCCTTTCTGGAGCTTGCTAGAATAGGAAGGACAGATATGTGGGTTAAGTGCTGCTTCCACCTCCCAAGGGCTGCCCACCCAACCAAACCAGCACAGAGTAGGTAGGTTATACGGTCTCTAGCATGGGGACTTGGCTAAGCTTGTCTGCAGGGCCAGGCCTTCTAAGAAGACAGCAAGAAAAGTACATGTTGAAGATAAAGCATGTACCTGCATGGAGGGCTTGTGTAATGTGAGACCCCTTTGCTCAGCAAAGTCCCAATCATGTTCCAAGAACCAGCTCAAGGGTCAATTCCCCTGTGAAGCATTCTCCCTTCCCCGTCACCCCCCCTACCCACTTGCGCTCAGGTGGATCCTGGTCCCTTTGTGTCCCTGGGGGCACACTCACCTGGCACACCCCACAGATCCCTCTTTAATAAGAATTTATCATTGTCCTGTAATTTATTCCCTTGTCTACCTCTTTCAATTAGAGCATGGAGCAAGGGCCTGGGTCTTACTCATCCCTGTACTGCCAGTGTCTGGCATGTAGTGGGTGTTCACTCTTGGGTGCCTGGGAATTAGCCACTTAGACACTCTTGGATCAGGTCCCTGGTCCCTGACTGTAACACTGGCTGGCAATGCTTGCCTCCCTCCACTAGCAGGGCCACTAAGCCCAGCTGGGGCCTGGCAGACCACAGAGACACAATAAGTCACCAAGGAGCCTGGCAGATCCCTTGGAGAGATTAAAACCAAGGAGGATTAAAAAAATATTTTCTGGTGAAGGTATGGATCCTTAGCCTGGGGAAAAGCACTACCGTTTGTCTTCTAGGTCAGCTATACCCAGGCCCTAAGGAGAAGCTATGTGCCCTACATGACTACACAAGGCCTTGGCTTGCTTCTGGGTGCTCTTAGCTAATGATACTTTTGTGTTAAAAGGGATGGTACTACAGGCCTCAGAGGATGACACCACACTGCTTCCTGGGTTGGGTGCCTCTTCTGATAGTGGGATGCATGGGCCAAATCCCCTAGAGGGCTCTGTTGGGGTTTAGTCTACACCAAGGTTAGAGCCAAGGCCATGGCCTGTAAGGGGGCTCAGCCTTGAAGGAGTCAGTTCTCTGTCCATCCACAGAATAGAAGCTGCTGCTTGACCTCTTTGCAGCTGAGGTCAGATACCTGGCTGGCATTCAGCACTCACTGGTGTGACAGCTTCTTCATGGCCATGCCACAGGCCTGGAGTCACTCACCCCCTGTACCCATGGATGCTGCAGAACTTGGGCAGCGCTGAGTCTCTGCTTTGCATCTCGAACCAGGAGCCTGGAGATGAGGTCTTTGGCCTCGCCGGAGATGTGTGCCCAGTCCTTGTCGGGAAACTCATACTTGCCTTCCTGGATGCTCTCAAACAGCTTGTCCTAGGTAAAGAAGATTCCTCTTGAGGCCACACTGGCTGGGGATGGGCAAGACGTGCCTGTCTCTGATTGCATCACCAAGCTTCAATCAACCTCAGCTGGAGCTGCAGCTCTTGGCTTGGGGCTGCCACAGCCTGGGGCCCCTTCCCATCCCCCCCCCTTAAGTCATTGAACTATGAACAAGATAGGTAAATGTACCTGCTGTTCCATCTTACATACAAACTCAAGAACAAACCGACAGAACCTATTACCTGAAATAGCCCCCATGCATAAGTTATGTGTGGGTTATATGTGGGGAATTTAAGTTTTCATCAGTATGTCCATTTTAAGGTAGAGATAAAAGAAGCCCAAATAAAGGAAAAATAATCCTGGCAAGCACATTTTTGGCTGACAGGAGAATTGTGGATTGAGGATTTGTTCTATTAAAAAGGGCTCTCTTGAAGGTAAATCTTCCGTGACTCCAGCCTCTAAGGCACTAAGGCTACTCTTGATGGACGGCGGAAGGAGAATCATATGTTAAATTCCTTGAATAAAAATTTATTAATTTTGCCTAATGCCATAATAAAGAACAACTCTTTGTACACTCCCCAAAAAAACAAACAAACAAAACATCAAACTATACAGAATGCGCTTGGCAGGCTGGGATGACTGTGCTGCTTGGAGGACTGGACAGTGATGAGTGGGAACATGACCCATAGCACAGAGCCCAAGTCCTTAATCCTGCCTTGAGGGCCCTCTGTGAACCTCTCAGGCCTCATCTCCTACCACCAGCTCCTTAGACGCCATGTTTCCTCCTTGTGCACATGTAACTATTTCACATGTCCCTGTCTCTGTATTTTTCACCCCTACTTCCCCCTGCAAGATTCATCCTTTTGCCTTGTGGTTGCCCTGACAGAAGAGGGAGGGGCACTATAAAGCCCCTTCCAGGTGAGGGGCACGCTCCCAGCCGGTCCTGCTGGTGTCCCACAGCCATGCTGAGCCCCAGCAGGCCTATGCAACAGTCCTGAGGCCGCACTTACCTGGCACACCCTGCAGACCTCGCCCCGGTCCCAGCCGCAGTCAGCCCCGCAGTGACCCACAAACGGGGGGTAGCCACTCAGCATGATGTAGAGGACCACACCTAGGCTCCACAGGTCACAGCGCTTGTCATAGAAAGTGGCCTGATCCGTGAAGACCTCCACCACCTCGGGGGCCATGTATTCTGCAGAGCCACACTGTGGGGGCCAGGGTTGGCAGGAGGGATGGCAGAGAAAGGCTTAGTCACCAGGTGTGCACAGCAAAGGGCACAGTGTACAGGGGCTGGAGCAAGAGGACAGGGCTGGGGTACAGAGCAAGAAGACATCAGGGGGGCCAGCCAGAGAGCTCAACAGATGCCACCAAGGCACCTCAAGAAGCTGGGCCAACCTGATGTTTGTTAACTGAGCCCCATCACTTCCTATGACCAGTTGCAAGCAGCCTCCTTATCTTTTCAGGTCTCTGTCCAGTTGGCAGAGACCTTTGGCAGAGAAGCTCCAGGAATCTCTCCCTGCCTCAGCTCTCCATAAACAGACACTTCATGCACAGGTACTTAAATGCACCAGGAATACGGCTCTGGGAGAGAGATCTGTGGAGATCCAATTCTGTACAGCAGATTTCCCGCACTGAATCCTACCAAGCTCTCCTGCTAGCTCAGAACAAGTATGTGTAAGAATTTAGAATTAAGAGCTCATCAAAGCTAGAGGAGCTCTTAGAACAAATCTGATCTTCCCACCCCTACCATGTACAGATGGCAGAGGCAAGGCCCAGAATAGGACAGGGATCTGTTTGAGCATATCTGGGGCAGACCCAGGACCAGAACCCAGGATTCCCTCCTCCCAACCTCTCATAGAAGACTGCTGATCAGAACATGACACATACTTTCCTCTCCCCTCTTCATTATTTCAAGCTCACCAAGAAAACAACCCTTTCCCAAAAGAATTTGATTGGGAGGCTAAGTGTTCTCAAAAAAGGACATTTTCTTTGTTCTTGACGATTAGGGTTAATGACTTTGAGAACAAAGGTAGCCCAGCAAGTTAGAAGCTAATTCAGAAACATTCCTAAAAATGTTGCTTAGAGTCAGAAACAATATAGACACAAAAGCCATCTCTTAAAAAAGGATTATTGGGGAGGGGTGGGGGCGCCTGTGGCTCAAAGGAGTAGGGCGCTGGCCCCGTATGCCAGAGGTCGCAGGTTCAAACCCAGCCCCAGCCAAAAACTGCAAAAAAAAAAAAAAAATCTCAAAAGAATCATAATAATGATAGACTATAAAGTATGTATACAAGATGTCTTAGGAAGAGGTAGCTCCCAGGAGCACCATCTGGGTGTGAAATGTGAAAGAAGCAACAGGCCAATTTAGCCTAATGATCCCTAATGATCCTACCTCCTACCTTCATGTTGCCTGGGACCTCACAGCACCCCTCATAGAGCAGTGTTTTGCAACTGTTTGAACCTATAGTTAAATTTCTGTGCACACTTAAATTACGTTGATAAAAAAATTTTCTTAAAAAAAGAAATTATGTTGATAAAAAAAAAGTTAAGAAAAGAATATATTTACTGTGCTTTGAAATTCTTTCAAAAATAATTTAGTTAATGATCTTTAAAAATTTTCGCAGGCCACCTAAGATCTTCCCATGGCACACTGGTTGAAAATCACTGCTCTAGAGAGAGACTATCCTTTCGAGAGCGGGGGAGGACAGCCCCCCTTCCCCTACCACAGAGGGGCTGGGCTATGACTTCAGCAGTGAAAATGGGATTAACAGAGCTATCCACATGCTCATGTGCAAACAGACTGGCCTGGGAGTCGAACCTATTTTCACCTGGGTCAGGAGTCAGGGCTTAGCCTATGCTTATGGATATAATTTGCCTCTTCATCAACAGAGGGGACCCGCTCCAAACTAAAAACCCTAATGTTACTTTCATTAGTAACTAAGGGGCAGGGGACAGGCTCGGGAGCTGTGAGTACAAAGCCCGGAGCCCATGAGCCAGATGACAACTTGGGCAGTGGGAAGTGCTACAGATTCTCTCGGTACCAAGGATCCACTCGATGCCAGGGCTTTCCTTCTTTCGCTCTCTGTCTAGATGCCCCAGCGGTGGCTCAGGGGGCACTCCAGAGGCACAGGAGCCAAAAGGAAGTGACACAGGCGACCCAGCCACACATACCGGGGTGGTGAGCTCTGGTGTGGTGATGGGGGTAGAGGAGTTGTTCAGTTTTACCCCGCTGCCCAAGTCAAAGTCACAGATTTTTACTGGAGATACCTAAAAAAAGGAAACATAAGCCAAGGTCACAGGTATAAGGAACTACAGGAGCTGTGTGCAGTGGTTCAAGCCTGTAATCTTAGCAGTTTGAGAGGTAGAGGTGGGAAGATCGCTTGAGCCCAGGAGTCCGAGATCAGACTGGGCACCACAGTGAGACAGACCCTGTCTACAAAACATAAAAAATTAGCCAGCTGTGGTAGCATGCCCCTGTAGTCCCAGTAAAGAGTGAGATCCACGGCTTGGTGCCTGTAGCTCAGGGGCTAGGGCACCCGCCACGTACACTGGGGCTAGCAGGTTCCAACCCGGCCTGGGCCTGCTAAACAACAACGACAACAATAACAACAAGAAAAATAGCTGGGCGTTGTGGCAGGTGCCTGTAGTACCAGCTACTAGGGAGGTTGAGGCAAGACAATTGCTTTAGCCCAAGTATTTGAGGTTGCTGTGAGCTGTGACGCCATGGCACTCTACCGGGGGTGACAGTGTGAGTCACAAAAAAAAAAAAAGGACCACAAAGCATGAGGAAGCCGGCATGACTGTCACTGCAGCTGGCTATCTGGCCATATTTGCTCTCCTTGGGTTAACTGGTAGTCCCCAGAGGATTTTTCTGAGGAGTCCTCTTTTCCATGCTCTCTTATTTCCCAACTAAGAGAAAAATGGGTGTTAGACTGCCATGACCTTAATATAAACTAAGTATGGAACTCTGGCCAGCAAATAATGGTATAGGTTGCAAGATGGAAACTGGAGAGGTTAATATGTATCCCTGAAAGACAGGCTCCTTGCAGCCCATTCCACAGTAGCTGGGAGTAAAACCCTTGGTCACGTCAAGTGGCTTAGGGGGACTAATTCATCCTGGTTTGCTTGCTTGGGACTCTGTCAGTTTAAGTGCTGAAAGCCCTGTTGTCTGGGACACCTGTCAGTTCTCAGAAAACTGGGATGGTGGTCACTCTAGGTGGTATCAACACAGCAGCCAAGCCCACCAGAAGCAGATGTTATGCCTGAAACCAAGACAGGGTGACTCAAATCCAGAACCATCCTGGAGGGCAGTTGGGGTGCACACGTGAGAACAGCGTCCACGGTGGAAGCAGCATAGAGCTGAAAATGCTGCTCTGTAACTCCCAGGTCACCCATTTGCTGCTGGGAAGCCTGGACAAGTTCCTCAATTTCTTTCCTTCCTCCCAACGCTCCCTTTTTCTTCTTTTCTTTTTCACTTAGACCCTCTCTTTTCCACTGTATTAAATATAAACTATGTCTTTTTAATTATTATTAGTTTTTAAGAAACAAATCTTACTCTGTTTCCCAGGCTGGAGTGCAGTGGTGCAATCCTAGCTCACTGAAGCCTTAAACTCCTGGGCTTAAGTGATCCTCAGCCTCCTGAGTAGCTGGGATTACAGTTGTATACAACCATGCCCAGCTCATTTGAGTCACTTTTAAAAATATATGAAAAATGTACACTTAAAAGTCATTGACATTGGCGGTGCTTGTAGCTCAGTGGGTAGGGTGCTGGGTCACATACGCCAAGGCTGGCAGGTTCGAACCTGGCCTGGGCCAGCTAAAACAACAAAGACAACTGCAACAACAACAAAAAATAGCTGGCATTGTAGTGGGCACCTGTAGTCCTAGCTACTTTAGAGGCTGAGGTAAGAGACTTGCCCAAGAGTTTGAGGTTGCTGTGAGCTGTGATGCCATAGGACTCTACCAAGGACGACAGCTTGAGACTCTGTCTCGGGGGAAAAAAAAAAAGTCATTGGCATTAAGTGGTCATTACCATTATCTGTTTTTAAAATGTTTCTGTAACTCCAATCAGAAATTCTATCCTCGGCCTGGTGCCCATAGCTCAGTGGTTAAGGTGCCAGACACATACGCTGGGGCTGGTGGGTTCGAACCCGGCCTGGGGCTGCAAACAGCAATGACAACTGTAACAAAAAAATAGCTGGTGTTGTGGTGGGCACCTGTAGTCACAGTTTAAGCCCAAGAATTGGAGATTGGTGTGAGCTGTGACACTACAGCACTCTACTGAGGGCAAAAAAGTGAGACTCTGTCTCAAAAAAAATAAATAAATAAATAAAATAAAGTAAAATAAAAAGAAAATCTATACTCATTAAGTGATAACTTCCCATTCCTCTTCTCCCCGGCTTTAATTAGTAAACTCTAATCTACTTAGTCTTTATTAATTTGCCTACTCCAGTTATTTCACATAAGTAGACTCATAACCTTTGTTCTTTCATGGTCTGTCTTGCTTCACTTGGCATGTTTTCAAGGTTGATTCATGTTGTAACATATACCAAAACTTCATCTTGTTTCATGGCAGAAAAATATTCTATTGTATGTGGGTACCACATTTTATTTATCTATGGTATCAGTTGATGACCACTTGAGTTTTCTACTTTCTGTCTGCTGTGAATAATGCTGTAATAAACATTTAGTGAACAAACAAGTATTTGTTTGAGTCTCTGTTTTCAATTCTTTTGGGTACATACCTAAGAGTGGATTTGGTAATGCTGTGTTTAGCCTTTTGAGAAACTGTCAGACTGTTTTCCACAGTAGCTGTATCATTTTACATTGCCACCAGCAATGTATTAAGGTTCCAGTTTCTCCATATCCTCACCAATATTTGTTATTTTTCAATTTTTAAAATTATGGCCATCCAAGTAGGTATAAGGAGGTATCTCACTATGGTTTTGATTTGCATTTTCTTAATGACTAAGGATGCTGACATCTTTTCATGTTCCTGTTAGCCATTTGTCTATCTTCTTTGGAGAAATGTCTGTTCAATCCTTTGTCCATTTTTTAGTTGGGCGTTTTTTTGTTGTTGAGTTTTTTTTTTTGTAGAGACTGAGTTTCACTTTACCACCCATGGTAGAGTGCCGTGGTGGCATCACACAGTAGAGTGACATGGTGGCATCACAGCAACCTCCAACTCCTGGGCTTAGGTGATTCCCTTCCCTCAGCTTCCCGAGTAGCTGGGACTACAGGCGCCCACCGCAATGTCCAGCTATTTTTTTTGTTGCAGTTTGGCAGGGGCTGGGTTTGAACCCGCCACCCTCGGTGTATGGGGCAGGCACCCTGACCAGTGAGCCACAGGTGCTGCCCTTGTTGTTGAATTTTAAGAGTCCCTTATATATTTTAGACATTAAATCCTTTTCAGATACACTATCTGCAATGTATTTCTCGCATTCTCTTAATTTTAGTTTTTCCAACCATGAAAAGGGATTTACAACTTGTGCCATGAATGAAACAAAGTATGCTATACATCAAAGATAATAGCAGGTGGTTGAGAGCCCCAATGGAAATCTAGGCTCTTCTCCTGACCAGCTGAGTGACTCTGTACAAGTTTCTTACCCTCTCTGAACTTCAGTGTCCTCACCCATAAAATGAAGACAATTAAATAATACTTACCTCACAGTATTTTAGCACTTAAGATATGTTAAATGTAATTAATAAAAATAATAATGATAAATTATAGGCCAGGCACAGTGGCTCACGCCTGTAATCCTAGCACTCTGGGAGGCCAAGGCGGTTGGATCACCTGAGTTCAGGAGTTCGAGCCCAGACTAAGCAAAGTGAGACCCCCATCTCTACTAAAAATAGAAAAACTAGCTAGGCATTGTGGGGGACACCTGCAGTGCCAGTTACTTGGAATGTTGTAGTGGGAGGATTGTTTGCCCAAGAGTTTGAGGTTGCTGTGAGCTATGACACTGCAGCACTCTATACAGGATGACAGAGTAAGATTCTCTCTTAAAAAAAAAAGAAGAAAAATTATAAAGATCAATGCCAGACCAGTGATAGGAAGTCACATGACCATCTTTGACCTTATCCATTATTATTCTCCACAGAAGAGTGTGAGTAGTTGGTGGATTCACATATTCACTCCCAGACCTCCTTATTTATGAGCCATAGATTCGTCCAGACCAAGACACACAGGCTCTTGCATACATACATGTGTACATACATACAGAGGTGTGAATGTGGGTCCCCCACCACCAGGGCCTAAATCTCTTCTATTAAAAACAGAACTTTTTTTTTTTTTTTTTTTTAGAGACAGTCTCACTTTGTCGCCGTGGGTAGAGTACCGTGGTGTCAGCTCATAGCAACCTCCAGCTCTTGGGCTTCCGCGATTCTCCTGCCTCAGCCTCCGGAGCAGCTGGGACTACAGGAGTCCGCCACAACGCCCAGCTATTTTTTTGTTGCAGTTTGGCCGGGGCTGGGTTTGAACCCGCCACCCTCAGCATATTCACTGAGCCACAGGCGCCGCCCGAGAACTTTAAAAAAAAAAAATAAGGAAGCATCTTACCAGTAAGGATGTATGTCATTTACATCATTATGAACATCTTATTGCTATAAGCCATATATGAATGTTGTATACAGCTTCAGGGTTGGCCTAAAATCCTGAAGTGTTCACCTCCTTTCTTGCCTGTTCACACTATATTCCCATTTACTAAGCAGGGAAAGTTCTCCTTTATATAATGCTTTATCGTTAGTAAGTCAATACCTGTTATGTTTCCGGGTTGTTCTTTTAATAATTAAAAAAAAAACAACACAGAACTTATTAGATTCATACACTCTTATGACGTTGCAAATACTCCACTTACTAGTAGATTGAGTTAAGGCAACATTTAAAATAGGTTGAATTTGTTCAACACTGAATATAAATGTTTTTCTTTTTCATGGGCACCTTTGGAAATAAAAATGGGAATGGTATTCCTTTTCAAGAACCTGTTCCTAACTGTTTGCTCCAGTGGTAGACACCATCTGGTGTGTACGCAATAACACATTCATAGGTAGAGATCTGCGGCACATTAGATGGAGGTGATGGTGACTCTCACCATCTGCCCTAAAGGTAGGTACATTTTGCACAGGTTTCATATTCTACAAACTCTGACTTAAGCCAAACACACTGATGATGAGGAGCACAGAAGGGACAAGGATTAACCCACTTGGATCCTATCAACATGTTAGGTGTAACATTCTCATGTGTCTGTGCTCATCACTGCAAGCTGGTACCTGGGGCCATGAGAATGGCTAACAACTCCAACTGAGAGCAAAGGTGGCTTCCCAGATCAGTATAAACTGTAACAGCTCAAATCAAGCCGGAAGTACCTTTTCTGGAGATTCACACAATATATTTTCTGGCTTCAGGTCACGATGAGCAATGCCTGAAATGACAAAGAGTAAAGAAATGGTTAACATATGCACATAATTACCAAAACTTTCCACACACAATTAATTTTTTCCAAATGCTGCTGTTCACAGATTAATTCCCAATTATGGTACATTAAAAAAACCAACGAGCTGCAGGAGGCACAAGGAACCAGAGACACAAACCAAAAGCATGTTGTTTTGAAGCAGAGGCTTTAGAAGTTGGGCAGGGATAAGAAGGGCCAAATGAATTCCAGCCAGCCTGCCAGAAAGCCCAATACAAAGTAGAGCCGAGAGCCCTGCCAGTGGCGGTGCGTGGAGCAGCAATGCAGAAATAATTAGTGCCTTGTTTAAGGGCATCTCAGGGGGCTTAGACTGCTCTACCTCATTTCTTCTTGTGTGGCCAGTTAAAAAAAATAAATTTCTTCAGTGTGACTCCCTGCAAGTTCAGAGGAGCAAGTGTTAGTTACCAATCTCCCAAAGCTTATCCCATTCCCTCCTCTCCTGCTCTGGATGCCTATGGCAGCCCTGCCAACAGCGGACCAAGGACTGATTTGACCCAAGGCTACTGTTCTTAAGAGAAGATTCCCCTACACTTTGGCCAGGCCTCCTGAAGGAGATTGGATATAGTAGCCTAGCCCATGAAGGGTAAGCTTTTAACCTGCTGACCTGGTTGAGAAGACAGCTGGGGAGAACCTTCTTCTAACCAAAGAAAGGGACAAAGAATCAAGTCACAAGGCCATGGTGTTCTGGTGGAGGACACAGAAACCTACCTCTCCTCTTTCCTTTGGCAGAGGCTGAGCAAATGTCAAACAGCTGCTGCTTGGAAGTTACTGGAAAGTGGCAAAGGATTCCCAGGACAATAAGGACAGACAGATCTGCTTCTCCAAGGGAACACTTTTACACTTGGGACTGCAAACTAATACAATCTCTTTGTAAGGAAGTATGGAGAAACATCAAGGAACTCAAATTAGACCTCCCATTTGATCCTGCAATCCCACTACTAGGCATCTACCCAGGAGAAAAAAAATCATTTTATCATAAGGGCATTTGTACTAGATTGTTTATCACAGCTCAATTTATAATTGCCAAGACGTGGCAACAACCTAAATGCGTACCAACCCAGGTATGGTTTAACAAACTGTAGTATTTGTACACCATGGAATACTATTGAGCCATTTAAAAAGATGGAGACTTTATAGCTTTTGTATTAACCTGTATGGAGTTGTTGGGTGGCGCCTGTGGCCCAGTGAGTAGGATGCCGACCCCATATACTGAGGGCGGCGGGTTCAAACCCGGCCCCGCCAATCTGCAACAAAAAGTAGCCAGGTGTTGTGGCAGGTGCCTGTAGTCCCAGCTTGGGAGGCTGAGGCAAGAGAATCGCCTAAGCCCAAGAGCTGGAGGTTACTGTGAGCTGTGACGCCACAGCACTCTACCAAGGTGACAAAGTAAGACTCCATCTATACAAAAAAAAAAAAAAAAACCTGTATGGAGTTGAAACACATTATACTTAATGAAGTATCACAAGACTGGAGAAGCAAGAACCCAATGGACCCAATACTCATATGAAGCCAGTAGATGATCTAATAATACACGCCCACATGAGAGAAAAACTCATTTCAATTAAGGATGGTGGGAGGGGGAACAAGGGAGCAAGCGAGGGTAGAAGGGAGGGGGACGGGTGTGTTCCCACTTAGTGGGCACAACATTAGGGCATATGGCACACCTCTTGGAAGCGGGACACAAGTACAAGAGGGACTCTACCTAACAAATGCAAACATTGTAACCTAACTCTTTGTACCCTCAAATTAACTTGAAACAATAATAATAATAAAAAAAAAGAATCTGCTTCTTAATAACTCCCTGGATGATCACTTCTTCCCAACTGGAAGGCAAAGGCCCAGCCCCAGCCATATGAGGTACCTCACTGGAGAAGCAAACCGGAGCTCCACTGAGCTCAGTAACTTCATCAGTCACCTAATTGAATGAGAACCCAGAGCAACTCAGTCCAGGCTGCACAAATTGAGTCGGGCTGCAGCTTGCCGCACTAGAAGTGAAAGATATTTTCCATTACAGCAAGTGCTCCCACAGAAGGATCACGAACCACGCACAGAGCCTTACTCTCCAAATAGGTGCCTGTGGCCCAGTTGTCCTGCAGCCTGAGAACTCATAGAGCCCAGCTGTAATAATGGATCTGCTGCTGTGAGCACACTGGCCATCGAGCTGCTCTGGTTCATTTCCCAGAGGTTAAGCTGTGGTGTGTCCAGTATTTAAAAGTATGGAACTTGTTTCAGGCCCGACCCATTCTTGCCCAATTCATCTTCCCAGTGTGAAGTTATTTAGAAAACAGCCAAGTTCAGCTGGAAATCGTTTTTCATCCCCTCCAACTTCTAGTCACATGGGCAGCTGGCCAGTTAGAAGTTAACAAGCACTTTGGACCCCTAAGACACCGCCAGCCTCTGTTTCCTTTAGTGCATTCTTGTGAATAAATAAATAAATACATAAATAATAAAATCACCTTTACCACCCCCTCCAAGGTATGGATCTGGTAAAAAGCGTGACCCAGTTTTGCAATCTACAGAGGCAGCTCGGGGAGCAGTTGTAAATCTTTGTCAGGCAGGTGTTACCTACATGCATCCAGCTTTCAGAAACAGAACTGCTGCTATTCATCACGCTGTGGAAGGTACAGCCCCCCCCTTTCTAGGAGTTTTCATTGTAGGTGCAAGTTAGGACCCCAACATGGACACTGTCAGTGTGCAGAGCTCTTTCAGCCACTGGAGGAAAGGAGGTGTGGTCAAGGAACTCGAACCTCCAGCATACCATGTCCGCACTAGACTGCCAGCCCAGCGTCAGATATGCGAGTGGTATGCCTAGGATTGATTCCAAGCACCCACAGCTATTGTTGCTGGCCAATGCCCACGAAGTGGGGGAAGTAGACCAATTATTTGCTCCCCCCTGCCCCCCACCCCACCAGGCAGAATACTTTAAAGGATCTAATGTTAGGAACAAAAATGCTTTCTGCCTAGTAGGGGATGGAGGATGGAGGAGATAACATTTGTTGATGAACTACTGTGTGCTAGGAACTATGCTCCATCTATGCGGACACATACATTATGAAAGACAGACACAACTATTAAACGAATTTGTACCTCTAAAAGGCTTAGAATGGCACCTAGCACATAACAAGTGCTGCACGTGTGTTAACTACTGTGGATGACGTCATTCCCTCCCCCAGCTCTCACTGGGGCAGGCATTATTACTGACAGAGCACTGCTGGAAGGAAGGTTTTCTCCATGCACTGCAGGGAGGCAAAATTTTTTGAATGTGTGTAACAGTCAAACATTTATGGAACTACAAAAACACTTAATTTACAAAAAGACTACAAAAGTTCTTGAGTAATCAGTCCTAGGAAAGGGGCTGTAAACCAAAGTGGAATTCAAACAAAGGCAGCCAGATAGTTACCTCTGTTGTGTTTGACAGATGCCTCCAACTTACCATATATACTCGAGTATATACAGTACATATTAACAGAAAAATGCATTTTTCATTTCCTGTGAATAAGACATATAAAACTATATATATCCCATCATGTCAGTTTTGAAAAGAGATACAGGTGATGTATTTTAAAAGACAAGAAGGAATAACATTGACATATTTATACTAGAATGGTTATATTATGCATGAGTTTTATATTTTTCACCAGAAAAGGAGCATCATTGATGTGCACAGTCATACACACACACTCAAACACCTTGTTCAACGTGAAATTTGTTATTTTTCCTTCCTGCTCTTTCTCCTGTACCCCTATCCTGCTTAGCAGCTCTACCATCTACCCTCCATCCACAGCAGAGGCCTAGGAGCACCCTGGAAGGCTGTGCCTGCCCTGCCCCCACTCTGAGTGAGTGCATTCAAATCACCATGGCCTGGACAAAGCCTTCTGCCTGGCTGTCCCCCTCCCTGGGGACCCAGAGGCTGGCCAGCCCAAGCTATGCATCAAGGCCAAGGTCGGCTCACCTTTGGTATGCAGGAAGTCAAGGGCAGCAGCAACATCCCGCACCACTCGGCTGGCTTCTCGCTCGTTGAAGTGCTTCTGCTTCTGGATATGGGCAAGGATGGAGCCTGGGGAGCAGAAGGAACACAGAAGAATGCCTTTCCAGGCTATAGTAAGCATAACTTCTTAGAGGCCAAGTTTTCATAGGCTTGGGGTGGGGACATAGGCTTATTCATTGCTAAATGTCCAGCAACATGTGTGGTACCTGGCACAGAGGGGGGTCAGCGTGTGTCTGGTGAACAGAATTGGACTTCTTCTGTACCTGTCTGTGAGGAACTCACACAGGAGAGAGAATGACTATTAATATAGCCAAAAAACGTTACCACTGCTGGGGTTGATTTGGCTTCTAAAATCAAAAGGGGCTAAAAATGAAAGCTCATGGAGCTGATGGGGCCTCTCTGTAGGAAAATTTTCTCCTCTCCATCTCATCTCATATCCAGAAAAGAGCACCCGCCTTCAAATAGAAATGCCATGTCCTCACCATATATATTGTTGATGAACTACGGTGAACTACTACAAAAAGAGGGAAAACTGCTTTTTGCTTTGAGCTTTTATTATTCATATTATTATTTTGTTGGTAATGGCTAACACTTACTGAGTAGTTACTAGTGCCAAGCACTATGCCATACTCTCTAAATAAATTGCCTTATTCTCACCACAACTGTACACGATGGGTAGTACTGTCATCTTCGTTTTATAGAAGGGGAATCTGAAGCCAAAATGGTTAAGCAATGTGCCCAACTCACAGACTAGTTAAGTGGTGAAGCAAGGATGTGGGGTCAGTACAGTCAGGCCTCAGAGTCTGTGCAGACTTATCCTTAGCAGGCCTTGTGATCTGACTGCAGAAGGGATGGATGTCCTGAGCCACATATTCTCTTTACCCTGGGTCTGGCCTGTGTAGAATTACGCTACATGATACGGCCACAGAGGCACCCCAATTGCATCTATCATTTCAAACGTGTCCGTGACAGTACTGGGTTGTTGGGCAGTGTGGGGGTAGACACAGGCCTGAACATGTGGCTTGGCTTCAAGTGGTCTATACTCACTACTGGAAGCCAGCATTTCTTAGCCAAAGGCACCATCTCTATGTCCTAAAAGGGTACATTTTTACTTATTATAGTTTTGGGGGTTTTTTTGGCAAAGGGAAGGGATGAGAGAAGAGGGAAAAGAATTGCCAAGGATCTTTTACTTGCCAGATTGAACAATCAAAGGATCCCAATATGCTAGGGAACATTTCCAGAAAACCAGCTCCTGATAAGGCCCTAGCTTGCTCTGCTGTAGTGGGACTCTTGTTTCCAAATTTGTTAAAAGGAAAGGCAGAGATACATTCTACAAACTTCTAAGACAGTCCCCAGCATACTCAACTGTTGTAATCATATTAACAGCTGACATTTATTGAATCCTTAGTGCCTTCTGGGCACGGTGCTAAGTATTCCATATGGATAATCTCATTTAATCTTCACCCCATGAGGTAGCTGCTATCAATACCCCTATTTTACAGACGAGATCACTGTTTGGAAAAGGTTAAGTGATTTGCCCAAGCCCAAGGCTGGTAGAGATAGAGCTAGACTAAAGTTTAGCTGTACTGGTTGCTTTCCTATTTTTTAAAAAATTAACTAATTTATTAAAAAATTTTTTTAGAGAAAGGGTCTCACTTTGTTGTCCAGGCTAGAGTGTAACAGTGTGATACAACTCACCACAGTCTCTAACTCCTGGGCTCAAGCGATCCTACTACCTCAGTCTCCCTCACAGCTGGGACTACAGGAGCAAGCCACTGTACCCAGCCTGGCTGGCTTCTAAAACAAGCCCCTCCGTGTAGCCCTCTGCTCAGCTCTAGACATCTCTGAATCCTTTATCTTGCAAGTTTGACCTAGGGTTGGGGGAGCAATGGGAGGGAAAGGGCTTCTCTATCCCCTTCATCATGTCAGAAAAGCAACTTAAATATATACCCAGTGATTAAATGTGTGGGGTGGTGGCGCTTTTCCATCTGAAGGATGGCACAGTCTTAGGCCTCCCCTTCATCCTGGGTCTGTGTCCCAAACAATGGGACCCTCCTTGCCTCCATTTTAGCCTTTCTAGCCTCCACACTGTATTTGAAAGCTTCTACCCCATAATTAATTTAAATAGTGAATGTGTCAAAACAGGGGATTGATAAATCGATGACTAAACGTATCCGTATATGACTCCTATTCTAATGAAAAGGCATTTATAAAATGCCCACACAGGTGACATTCTAAGCTCTGCAAAATGCTAATTATCATCCTTCCCTCCGGCCTCCCTTTTCCCAAATCAAGGGCAGTTTTTAAGTCCTTCATCCTTTTTATTAGCTTGACTCGTTTTAGAAGTCTCTGGGATTCATGATGGATGATCACCAGCCTGCGTCTTAATCAGAAGTCCAAACACATACTCGACAATAAGTACCTCCTTGCAATTTCTCAAAGACCAAGTAAAACCTTGTGTCATCTTCAAAGAACTCAATCAGCTCCAAAATGTTCCTTAAATAGGGAAAATAGGAGGAGAGGGAAAAAGGGGGAAATGGTGTTATATATTAAAGTCTACTCACTTACAAATATACAACGAAAAAAATATACAATACCCTGTAGTGGGGCAGAAATCAACTTGAAATCAGAATGCTTATTAAAGACCCACGTGTGGAAGCAGCCAATGGTGTTAGCAAGATTCAGGTCACCTTATCTTTCCATAATGTTTAGTCTCTGGTGTTTTCACCAAGTCTGTGCTGTCAAACCCCAGCCCTAAAACCCACTAGGTAGAGTTATAAAAAAGTCCCGGTCACATTAAACTGAATAAAATCTGCAGCGGACTGGAAGCAATTGCGGCTAATAACACTGAATGGTAGGTGTGTGTCCTGGAGGCAAGCAGCAAATAATTACTTGCCCTCCCTCTTGCCCATAAATCACGGGGCAGTATTTACATTGCCTGGAGAAAATGGAAACATCTGTCAAATAGACTTGGGGCCGAACGTGGGCACCGCTAGACCCTAACTGCTAAGCGCTGCTTAATGAAATGGCCGCGTTCCTGGCCACGGTAGCACTTGTGGCCTTCCCCGGTGAGCACTCTCTGTCTGCCTGAGTATTTCAGTGCTCTGCCAACAAGGTCGTCTTGTAGCTCAGTAGGGAAGCCACCAGCCTGGATGTTGGAGGTGCTGGGGGCTTTTTTTTCCTTTTAAAGAATAAA
Source organism: Loris lydekkerianus (assembly GCA_963574355.1). Lineage (NCBI taxonomy): Eukaryota > Metazoa > Chordata > Mammalia > Primates > Lorisidae > Loris > Loris lydekkerianus. Next base: position 105,768 of record CAUYPK010024102.1, read on the forward strand.
ATAAACCAAGTAGAGTCTCTAATGCTGAACTAAGAAGCTGTAGGGCTGAAAAGAAAAACCTGTTCCTCATAAAAAACTGTTGACCACTTTGGGAGATACTAGGCTTTTATTAGTGTGAAGGCATCCAAATAAGATGGGCGAAATGGCCTAATTTGAAAGAAGATTGTAGAGGCAGTGCCTGGAGTTAAACCAACAGCAGCCCCATCCCACAAGCTTAATGACAAAGCCATCAATACCAGGCCACGGGGCTCCCTGCTGACCCTGCCATGGAGGGAGAGAGAGGGGGAAGCAGCGCCTTGGAGGTGGCCCTGATTTAAAGCCACAGTGGGAGAGACTCACATCTGGAACTGGTCCTGGCAGATCTAGAGATTACCTTGGCTCAGTTATCAAGAAGAGTGTCAGACTAGGTTTTAGGACTTCAGCAGTATCTGCACCTATGCAAACATGCTAGGGACAGAAAACAGCCACAAATATCCTAATAGTTTGCTTCATCCTCATCTCAATATTAAAGGAGGGCCCTAAAGATTTTACCAGGCAACACTTAGCCTAGTTTCTACAGGTAGAAAGAAATCCCTATCTTTTCCCTAAACCCACACTGATTCAGATTGCTCACTCTCTAATTTGCCTGAATTGCTGATATAGCATTTCAGAAGAGAAGAGATCATAGCTTCTTTGCTGTTATTGCTTCCTCTCCACTCTCCCACACTGGGAGATGGAAGGAGTCACATGCGGTTGGGAGCTGGGGAGCAGGAGGTAAGAGCGAACTGCTGGGGTCAGGAGATGATAAGAAATAACCTCCTTGTGTGTGGCTAAGCATCCTGCAGAGAAGCAGCAAGTAACCCCACTCTCTACTCACTTGTTTCCTTGACACTGATAGAGCGTCTCCACCTCTCGAAATACCCTACTCCGACTATGCCCTGCTTGTTTTTCGATGATCTGTGGGAAGAATAAAATCTGTCATGTACACCCACCTGAATTCAAAATTGCCCCTCAGCAGCAGCCCTCAGGGAGATGCAAGCCCAAATTCAGACCAAATCCAGGCTGGAGCAGAAGTCTGGAGTGGGCCCTGGTGCACAGGCACTGTGGCTTTGTCAGCGAAGCAAGAGACTGGCCTGAGGGCTTTCCAACCAGCTGATACTCTGGCCAACCACAACACCAAGGAAGTGTATGAGGCTGCTGCCCCCAGCTGCCTAAGGAGACTAAGGGGCCAGTGAGACAAAGAGCATTCCACTCAGCTCCTACTCCTGAAGGCACTCACCACATCTGCTGAAAGATCTTTTAGTATTGGACAGGAGCTGAAGCTTTGAGGCCCAGCTCAGAGGCTGCCTCGGCAATCCCCCCCAGCAGAAGCACATTCTTCCTCTTCTGAGAACTTACTCTTTGGCAGTACTTAATATATGAAGTAATTTATTTACAGGAGCTCAGTTAACCCTTACAACATCATCAAGAGATAGGAAGATATGAAACCTCTATCCACAGCCCAGCACTGATTCCAAAGCCCTTACTACCCTACACATGCTCAGACCCTGCACAGCTTCCTAGAGCATCCAAAGGCTTTGTCTCTCCCATGACACTGCACTGCTCCCTCCACCCTACACCTGGAGATGTAGGAACAGACAGGCCAGCAGATGAGCAGATGGTTTGTTTATACAGGGACTGGCTGCCTCTGAAAACCTCTCTGGACCCAGCCAGAGCTCCAAACCATTGCAAATGGAGAAAGGTTGTGCCTCATGGCCCCTGTGCGCAAAGCACAGCACAGACGATCACATCCTGCTACAGAGAACACTGCAGACTTGTCTAGTATGTTTGTAGCAAAACGACAGTGAGACCAACTATAATTTTCTAAGTAAGTCTGCATCTGTTAGTAAACCTTGGTGGGCCCATTTTCTGTGCAGAGGAGTGTAGTGTTACAGAACAGAAGCTGTTCAATTGCAGGCTATTCACCAAGCATTCAGATCAAAGCCAGGAAGAACTTTCTAGCAGGCAAGCTTTTAACCACAGTTCTCTCTGAGGAGACAATGGACTCTTGGTACCAGCAATGGGGGAGCAGGACAAGGACGACTGTTTCCAGCCCTAAGACTCTAGGATTCCCTGCTGGATGTCATAGTGGGGGAAGCAGCCCACCTCTTGGGAGCTTTCAAAGGATGAAGACATGGGAAGACCTCCTGACACCAAAGAATTACCAAGCCAGGGTCCACGGTTAGCCCAGAGATGCCAGAGACATGTGGATAGAGGCCCAAGTTTTCCTTCTATGATCCAGCCTTGAAGAAACAGATCTCTCTCATCCACACATGAGTTCAACCCTTTGAAAATCTATTTATGATTTTGTGATTTTGCCACTGTTAGGGCTATTTCTTAAAAAATACTTGTAATTTATACTGATCTGATTCTAAAAAATAAATGAAGACAGCTCTTTTGTGAGCAGGTGAAATAATACTCCAGCAAAAAGTAACATGGCTTAGCAGAAACTTCTCCTTCATAACCCACAGCTGGGACTGTGGAAGGCTGGTCAGAAGAGAAAAAAATTTTTTTTTTTTTTTTTAGAGACAGAGTCTCATTTTGTCGCTCACGGTAGAGGGCCTTGCCATCACAGCTCACAGCAACCTCCAGCTCTTGGGCTTAGGTGATTCTCTTGCCTCAGCCTCCCGAATTAAGCTAGGATCACAGGCGCCCACCAGAACGCCCAGCTATTTTTTTTTGTTGTTGCAGTGTGGTGGGACCTGGGTTCGAACCTGCCACCCTTGGTATATGGGGCCGGCACCCTACTCACTGAGCCATAGGCGCCGCCCAGAAGAGAAACATTTCTTTCAGAAGTCACTTTGGCTGGTGAGCCTATAGGAGGCTGTACTTTGACTGGGTAGCTCAGATGGATGTTCTCCTGAAATGAAATCCTGAATTGCCCCCTTGGATCAAATAAGACCTTTTCTCTAGATCAGTGGCCCTCAAACTATCCTGAGTATCAGAATCACTATAATAGACCCAGCTTAGGCTAGGCGTGGTAGTTCACGCCTGTAATCCTAGCACTCTGGGAAGCCAAGGCAGGTGGATTGCCTGAGCTCAGGCTGAGCCAGAGTAAGACCCTGTCTCTACTAAAAACAGAAAACTCAGCAGGGTGTCATGGTGGGTGCCTGTAGTCCCAGCTGCTAAGGAGACTGAAGCAGGAAGATGTCTTGAGCTCAAGAGTTTGAGGTTGCTGTGAGCTATGACACCATGGCACTCTACCCAAGGGCAACAACGTGAGACTCTGTCTTTATAAAAAAAAAAAAAGATCTAGCCTAATTTCACATCAAGAAACCTGGAACTCCGGGCTCTGGGTTGACTGTCTCTGGGTGACTGTGGTATACACTAAAGTCTAAACCACCCTACCGATGTCAGTGGTTCTCAATGTTTAGTGAGTATCAGAATCACCTGGGAAGCTGGTTAAAATTCATACTGTTGGGCTCACCACTAGTTTCTGACTCAGGAGGTCTGGGATAGGGCCAGATAACTTGTACTTCTAACAAGCTAATAGGCAATGTTGATGCTACTGGCATAGGAACGAAATTTTGAGAACCATGTTCTAGATCACTGATTTTTAACCAGTGTGCTGTGACACACTGGTGTGCCATGAGAAGATCTTAGGTGTGCTGTGAACATTTTTAAAGAAGTTCAAGGGATAGTAAGTATATTCTTTTTTTCACTTTTTTTTTTTTTTTTAAGACAGTTTCATTGTGTCGCCCTCAGTAGAGTGCTATGCTGTCACAGCTCACAGCAACCTCAAACTCTTGGGCTTAAGCAATTCTCTTGCCTCAGCTTCCAGAGTAGCTAGGACTACAGGCGCCCGCCACAATGCCTGGATATTTTTTTTTTTTAAATTTCAGCTTGCTTGTTCATTCTTCTTTGTTTGAAGTACTCTTTTTTTTTGTTCATTTTCTTCTTCCTCTGGAGATGCTCTTTCCCGTTGCCTCCCCAGCATCTGGGATTATAGACGCCCACCACAACATCCGGCTCTTTGATGTTAGTAGAGACGGGTTCTTACTCTGGCTCACTCACTGCTGCTCATACTGGTCTCGAACCTCTGAGCTCAGGCAATCCACCTGCCTTGGCCTCCCACAGCGCTGGGACTACAGGTGTGAGCCACCACGCCCGGCCCCAGGTATTTTTTTGTTGCACTTATTTAGCTGGCCTGGGCTGGGTTCAAAACTGCCACCCTTCATGTATGTGGCTGGCACTGTAACCACTGTGCGTGGAGCCCACTTTTTTTTTTTTTTTCTTTTTTTTGATCAACACAATTTAAGTGTGCCACAGAAGTTTAACTACAGATTCGAGTGTTCTGTGAAACAAAAACAAGTTGAAAAACACTGTTCTAGATCCAGGCCTCCTTCCATATGGAGCAAGAAAATGGAAGCACTGAGGGGGAAATGAGCCACTCCAAGGTCATGCAGCATGTTAAAAGTCCATAACAAGGCTGGAAGCCACTTCTACTGCCCCAGAGCTGAGAGCTTGGTCACTCCAGTTTTTAATCCTCATTGTCATGATAACATGTATCACTTGAATACATATATTGATAGCATTTTGCAATCTGTAAAGTGTGCCTGTCTCTATCAGTGCGTTGTTTTTTTTTTTTTTTGAGACAGAGTCTTACTATGTTGCCCTTGGTACAGTGCCATGGCATCACAGCTCACAGCAACCTCAAACTCGTGGGCTTAAGTGATTCTCTTGCCTTAGCCTCCCAAGTAGCTGGGACTATAGGCACCCACCACAACGCCTGGCTATTTTTTGTTGTAGTTGTCATTGTTGTTCAGCTGGCACAGGTTGGTTTCGAACCCGCCAGCCTTGGTGTATGTGGCTGGTGCTGTAAACACTGTGTTACGGGTGCTGGGCCTATCGGTGCATTTTTATTTTCATCTTCGTAACTACCTCATGAGGCAGAAAGGACAGGTATCACCATCTAGAGATGCAGAAACTAAGGCTTAAGGTGGTTCAAATGACTTGACCAAAGGCAAACAGTAACAGTTTGTCAAAAGAGAAAATCCAGGTTGGCCTTCTAATTCCAAATCTTGTCCACTCCCTGAAGCTAACTTCATTTGTCAGAATAAGTGGTTTACTATGAGCCAGGCATTGTTCTATGCACTTTACACATATTAACTTATTTAATCCTTACAACAATTCTATATAGGTTCTATCATTACACCCATTTTACAGATGAGAAAACTGAAGGACAAAGAGGTTAAGTAACTTGCCCAAGCTAACAAAGCAAGCAAGTCGAGAAACCAAGATCTGAATCCAGTGAATACAGCTTTGAAGCTTCCATTCTCATGGAATATAAAATTTATTTGGCTAGGCTAGGTGCAGTGGCTCATGCCTGAAATCCTAGCATTCTGGGAGGCTGAGGTGGGTAGACTGCTTGAGCTTAGGAGTTTGAGACCAGGCTGAGGAACAGCAAGACTCCATCTCTACTAAAAATAAAAAAACTAGCCAGGCGTTATAGTGGGCACCTGGAGTCTCAGCTATTTGAGAGGCTGAGGCAAGAGGATCACTTGAGCCCAGGAGTTTGAGATTGCTGCAAGCTATGATGCTACAGCAGTCAGTCTACCCAGGGTGACAGAGTCAGACTCTGTCTCAAAAAAAAAAAAAAAAAAAAAAAAATTCATTTGGCTTGAGATAAGCTAGGAATGGCTCTTTGCAAAGTAGCCTGGCACTCAGATGGGACACTCACTTTGACAGCATACTCTTTGCCATTTTGCAGACTCACGGCACCTTGAACTTTGGCGTAGGCTCCCTCTCCGAGCAATTCAGATGTCAGCTTGTACACATCTAGAGGTGAAATGGGTGAGAGGAATAATGAGATGTGTCACCCCATTGCAAGCTCAGAGGGGATGAAGAGCATCTGTCACTAAGCATCCTCAGTCAGGCACCTGCTACGGCTGCAGCGCTCAGGGACAAGGAGTCATGTTGTCTTCTCAGCCACCTCAGCACTCAGTTTCTCGACAAGACCACACAGAAGGCACCTTATTCACATTTTAGACATGAGACCAGTGAACAGATTTCAATTTAGCACATGCTTCCTGGGCACCTACTATGTGCTGGAGAACATACAGAGACAGAGTGAGCAATAAAATATAGTTCCTCCTCTGTAAGGGTCACAGTTGAGTGGAAAAGACAAAAGCATACGCAGTGACCCCAGAATAAACCAGACACTACCAACTACTATCACAGAGGGACAATGTTTAAAAAACAAAGCAGGGGAAGGAAGGTGTTAAACTTGTCTGGGGAATCTGGAGTATCCTCAGAGAAGGGGTGCGATTTGAATGAACATCATTCATTGACTCATTTTCTGAACACCTACTATGTGCTAAGCTCTGTGCTAAGCATTGGTAATACCGAAGGGAATAAAACACTGTTCTAATTTATATCACATACAAAGGAAGTCATTGGATGTTTTTGAGAAGTTTCCAGAAGTCACCTATAGGAAACAAGAGACAGACATAGGACACAAAGGTGCCTTGAGGTTTTTAGGGTACTGACTCATAATGGTTCTAACAGAGTAATAGGTCTGGTTGAAAGAACATTTAGGTGACCTGCCCGAGCTCACTAACAGCACAGTTCTTGGAGCTCCTTACAAAGGAACCCATGTCTCCATCACCACCCTTGCCGAGCTGACCTGTCCTCCTCCACTCTGCAGACTGTTCTTCTTGAGGCAGCCTTGCATTTAAACCCACAGCCTGAGCAGACTGGTAAACCGTGGAATTAGATTTTATCACTCTTAGTCAAAAGTCCTGTTGTTGCATAAGTGGTCCTTAAATAACAGGAAATACTCTCTTGTGTTCAACAAAAAAGCAAAAGACCTGTTGATCTGGAAACTATTCTAAAACCCCTGGGACTTTTGTCTCCCCTGCTCCTGTTCCCACCCTCTCACCACACACACATCTACTGTTTGAGTTAAAGACAAACAAAAACACCCTGCATGAAGCCCCTTCTTGGTCCCATCATGGTCTTGCAGCTGCTCATAGAACAGATGTACACTGAGTGTTTTAAATAACATACTTCTCTCCCAGCAGACGCTTTGGCATTAGCTCTTTACCCATACCAGAACAGGTAGGTGGTTCAAGGTCCAATATTCCTGCTTCATAAAGGACTTGTTATTAGAACCGCCTACAGAACAATCAACTCACTAGTGTGTCTACAAGGCTGGAGAGAGGGACCATGAGAGGAAGCTATTTCAGGTCTCATGATGAAAGAAACAAAACAGGTGGAGGGGACATGCTACTTCAAGAAGTGGCTACTGATCCTTGCAGTCCTTTGCAGATGTGTCCAGTGACTCACTTCACCCATCACCTCCCCAGTGATAATAGGACCAGCACTGGCCTAGAGTCTCCCACGTAAAACGCCCAAAACTGGCTGATGGTGCAATAGCGTGTTCCCTGAATGCAATATGCACTCTTAAAAGCAGAGTCAAACACATACAGCACAAGTAGCTGCAATCGTTGAGAGGCACATTTTCTCCTTATAGGAGACTGAGCAGCCATGACCTTCATGTTTCTCCCTCCTCATACGTGGCTGTTCTACTCCTCAGCAGCCCTGCAGGAAAAGCTGAAGGAAGAGTCACATCTGACAAGGAGCTGGGACACCACAGGCATGTCACTCGTCTATGACTTGAACAGATTGCTCTTGCAGCCCACTGATGAGGCCAGTGTGTCATCTGAGAGCTTTCCCACTCTGGCTCTCTGTCACCCCCCCTTGCATGAACTCCTTCACCCCATCTTTCCTGTCACACAGATAACAGGAGCTGGCTCTGAGATGATGCATCTTGTGAGTCTGGACCCAAGGGCTAGGGGGAAGCTCCTCCCAGGTTTGGGAGCCACAGACCCAGATCTAGGAGTTGTGTGAACGACCTTCAAACTTCCCTGGTGAGGAGTCAGTGGCCCGGGCCTTCCGCTTCTTCTTCTTCCTCTTGTCACCCTCTGTGATGGGAAGGGGCTCGCTGCTGCCCATCTCTGGGAGATAAGAGGAGATGTAAGGGAAACATCACTGTTCCAATCAAGCTATAAATTTACAGAAAAAAAGGTGGGTGGGGAGGGGAGCTGGGGAACCCAAGAGGAGCTTTACACTGATAGTTTTTAAATATCTGTGAAGACTATTGATTTGTTTTGACCCAGGAGGGAAAACTAAAGGCAAAATCATTATAGATCATTAACTGAGGAAAGGCGCTCAGACAGGCAGGCTAGATTAAAAGAGGACAGCAGAAGCCTGCTTTAACCAAGCTCATTAGCACATGGATTTAGATCAGCCACCAGTCGAACCATATTCCCCAAACGTAACCGTGAATTTATAAGTAGAACCCCACCTGGAACATCCTCCAGCCTCCGTGCCAGAAAGGTAGGACCCTGGGAGGAGCTAGGCAAGGAGGAGAGTGGAAGTGGGGGGCCATGCAGAAGAAATCCTAGGCTGAGGAATACCCCTGGCTGCATGCAGGGGTGCAAAAGGCCTTCAGCGGAGGCTGCCTCTGTGAAGGTAACAACAGGGCTGGAGATGGGATTGAAAATGGCCCCAGAGTACTTCATGTCCGAAAGCACAGATATGCACCTAGGGAGTGTACAGCATCCTCTCCCTCCCCACTCCTGGATTAGAAAGGCTGCAGGTAGGGCCTATTCAGAAGTCTGCCATCGACAGTTCTGCACCAGGCTGCTGGATGAGGTCATTTACTGCAAAAACATTATTATCTCTTTCTGGCAAGCACCTGGCTCCCCATCTTAAGGGGGGATTTGTGGCATTCAGACATTAGACAGATGGGTCAGGACAGAAAGAATAAGGACACTGAGACAGGCAAGGAGAACAGGAGGAACCGTGAGCCAGTGCCCAGTCACAGTCCCATTTCTGAGACACTCTAGTATGGGCCTTCCCCTGTTAAAGGTAAATTACTTATAGAACATGTCATGCCCCTGATCCAGAGTGGAGCCTTAATACTCTTTGCCTGCAGTTAGAAATAATAAGATTTCTCTCAAGTCTCTGGGTCTAAATCCCCACCAGAGTGATTAAACCTTTACATCCTTCTAAAATAGAGGCACTCGAGTGCTGATGGGGTGTACGATGTGAGAGACTTTTAGACCAGCCTTCAATAAACACAGGCTCTGGGTTGTTGGGAGTTTTTTTCCTTCCTTTTTTTTTTTTTTTTCTCTGAGAGATTTTAAAATGGAAGCTGGCGCTTTGCCCATGGAAGGGAAAGGCCCGCTCTCTTCTCAGAGCATCAGGCTGAACATGACCAGAGAAATGGCAAGTCTGCCAGGAAGACTGATTAGTGCTGAAGCTTGCCGCACGCTTCAGAGCCAAGTACGCAGCAGCCATCAGGAGAAAGCACGCAGAAGGGCGTGCTCAACACCACCATCCAGGGAGCAGGGTAAGCAGCCAAGTGTCTGCCAGTCCAGTTTAGCTGATTCTTCCACCATTTTGGGAAAGCTCATGACAGCGGATTTTCAATTATATTTTAGAACGCTTGGATAAAAGGAAAATCCACACAGGATCTCAAAATATTACTCCAGCCAACTGCAACACTCTATGAATTCAAAGAATTAAATTAACCATCAGCACTTAAGTATCAAAACACCCACCCTCGCCAAGGTAATTAAAGGGAGAAAAGCTGCTCAAATGTATTTACTGAACATAGGGAGAAATTCTACAGAAATAAAACACAGGGTCACTCATCTTTAGAAGCTCAGGGAGGGGGCCTTGGCCACAGGGGCTGCAGGCCGAGAGGCTGGGACTCTGTGTGCAGTCCAGTGGCAACCAGAGTCCGCATGTATTTTCTCATCAGCACTGCAGGCCAAGTGCACAGCACACAGATTTGGCTTCGGCTCTTCCCCCTCCCCGTCCACACTCTGATGGAGGGTCTAAGGACAAGCAAGATGGCCAAGAGGCAGGCAGCACAGAGGGCAGCACGGCTGGCAGCGTTACAATTCACAGGGGATGCTCAGACACACTTACAACTCCAACTAGAAAACCCTGTTAGCGACAATTTATACTTGGCTTTTACCACAGCAGGGCTGAGGGAGCCTCCTGTGCAAGAAGCATACCTCCGAGCACGCCGCACACTCAATATTAGATTTTATGGTTTCACACACAAAAAGATAGAGTACCTGGTCTATTCTGCATGGATTTCAGTGGAAGAGGATACGCCAGAAGGGCCAAATGGTTAAGACGTCCCTTGGAAACAGAACTTGTTGAAGGAGAGTTGTATTTGAAACTAGGAAGGAAAAATGTAGGAAGATGTTGAAGTGAGAGAGACGTGCCTAACTTCCCTGTCTACACGTGGGGGGAGGGAGCAGTGTTGTAATTTCAGCAAGGGGTTGATGGTTCCCCATCTGCAGTCTGGCCACACGCTCTATTTCCTCTTGCAGAATCCACTAGCGGGTAGGTGTGTGGGACCTGAAGTCAGTGCGTGAATGCCCCCCAGATAAGTGCTTCCTCAGGTTGTGAGGCCCCACAAGCAGGCTGTACCTTGTCTCACCTGGGTCCCTAGGCCCTGGGTTTCTTCTTAGCTATCAAAACCCAGCTCAACCGTCCCCACCACTTTGTAGCTTCCTGATAACTCCAGATGAGTTAAGGTTTGGGAAATCAGTTAGACACCGTGCCAACAGAGGGTATGACCGAATAGAACTAGTAGTCAGCACCTCGCCTTCTGCTCCCAAGCACCCTGCAAGCAGCGCAGCTGGGGCGCTTGTTTCACCCTCTCTGGAGTGCTCCCCCACGTTCCTCAGGCCCAGACTGTGCCCTGTTCAGCTCTGTCTCCCCTACAAGTTGTGGCACAGTGTTAAGACATGCACCAGCCATCAGCAACTGGGCGCAGAAACAGAGATGACATGAACATCAGCACCGACCCAGTGTCGGGTGCAGGGGAGTCTCAGGTCGGCAGCACACAGTGCACATGCTGAGAGAAAGGCGGGCACACCTTTCCCTGCAGATGATGCGGAGTAGGACTGTTCAGTCGGAATTCAACTCAGGAATTCTATCAATTCCCTTACTCCCTCTAAAAAAAAGCCAATGTCACAAAAGACCCGTAACTTTCTAGCCAGATACCTACTCCTTGCTATAGGATTGGACATTGCATCTGTTATTGTAGAGGATAAGCGAGTGCTTCTTTTCAGGCTGCCACTGCCCGGAGTCCATGCCTTCCTCTTGGGCAGGGCCTGGTGGGGAGCCATGTCTGTATGTTAGTGGCAGTAGCTTTGGAGAAGAAGCATATGGCCGACAGGAAAGAGACTGGGGTTGTCACCAGTAGACAAAGGTAAAAGGCCCCGTTCAGGTGTCAGCAGACAGAGCACCAAGGCCATGTTACTTTGCCTCTTAGAGTCTCAGTTTCCTCATCTACGAGTATAAAATCGGCTTAAAGATACACTTGCCCTGTCCACCTCATAGGGTTGCTGTAAAGACCCATTGATATACTTAATACAAAGGTGGTTCCAAAAACATATGCATATGCACAGGTGGGTATGCAACATGTGAATACACAACAGAGGAGAAAGACTAGAAAGACTTGACAAATGCGCAAAGCTGCCAATGCTACTACAATTTCACTGATTGATTAAGACAGAATCTTACTCTGTTGCCCTGGGTAGAGTGCTATGACATCATAGCTCACAGCAACTTCAATCTCTTGGGCTTGAGCAATCAATCCTCTTGTCTCAGCCTCCCAGGTGGTTGGGAGTATAGGCGTGCCCCACCATGCCCAGCTAGCCACTATAATTTAAAGAGAACTAACTACGTGCCAGGTACCATCTGGGTATTTTGCATACATTATCCCAATTCTTGTAGTAGTCCCAAAAGGTAAATATTTTACTACATTGCAGGGAAGGAAATAGCCTCAGAGCAGGTAGATGGTAGATTAAGAAACCTGCCTGAACCCAGACATCCAGAGATTTAAATGGGATTCAGACTCCATGCTCTTTGGAGTCCAGACCATTTCCAATCTATAGTTTTCTCTGTGTGAAGAAACAATTTTTATTTTTTTATTTATATTTTTTTAGTATTCTCTAAATCATACACAATAAAATTGATGCTATTATTGTTTAAATCGAGCTTTATTTTATAATAAATACAAGATTTTAAAATAAAATCCTTCTCTAATACACACTGGAATTTAAAGTCTGACTACAGTTTTTAAAATTGTATCTATATTTCACTATACTGAAAGTAAACATTCACTGATAAAAAAACATTTAGGGAACATTGGTACCCTGAAGATATTAATTTTATAATCATAAAAACCAACACATTCTATTTTTATTTTCATCTTTTTAGAAGGAATATTTTGTAAAAACAATGAAGAAATGCACTGAGCACTGGTGCCTGGGGCCATCTGCTCGCCCCACTGCACCATTGCAGCAAGAGGCTTGGCCTCTCTGAGGACTGGTTTCCTACACACAAGATGAGGTAAGAGGAGGGCCCTGGCCACCTTAATCATAAGGCCACCATGAGGATCAAATAATATCAGATGTGAAAGCATTGCTGACTTATTCATTCAACAGTTCTGTATTTATTGGGCACCTCCTGACTACCCAGTGCCAGATGGTTAGAATACAAGAGACCAGATCTCTGCCCCGATGGCATCTGAATCAGCTGACATGTGAAACAATTTTAACACAGTAGGACAAGTGCTGGGGCAGGTGCTGAGGAGCAGGAGCGAGATGGGTGGGGCCAGGTTTGGAGAGAGTGACCCAGACTGAGGGTGGGCAAGGGCTGAGACCTGCAGGGGTGGGTGGCAGGACCGGTGAGGGCCACTGCCAATTGCTCAAGCTGATGAATCAGATGACAAGCAGCCTCATTATTATCACTAACAATAAAAGTTTCTATTCCTAGGCACATATCGTATATACTCGAGTATAAGCCGAGTTTTTTCGGCACAAATTTTGTGCCGAGTTTGGGTTTTTCAGCACAAATTTTGTGCCGAAAAAACTTGGCTTATACTCGAGTATATATGGTATGTATCTTGTTTTCTCCATTAAAATGGGGATGCACATTTTTGATTTCTAGCAGAATCTGTCAAAAAAAGTAATTGTACTAGAAGCTTATTAAGTATTAAAGATACAGATCCAAGGATCAACCTGGGCCCTGCATGGGGAGAGGTCCAGAGCAGTCACAGAAAGGAAGGCTGAGGAGCCTAGCCTAGGACCGCAACAGCAACAGATATTCCTGATAGGCAATTCCTCCACGGAGCTGCCTCAGAGTGACTTCAAGGCCCATATTCTGAAAGTACTATGTCATTTCTAAGTAAACTCTTATGAGTCACATTAACCCCAAGTCACCAGATCTATACTCCAAATTTTGACAGAGGCTAGGGAGAACTTGCCAACTCTCATATCCAGTGTGTGATACCAAAGATGATCACCCTTCCTCACTAAGAACACAGCTTTGCCAGCTAACTCGAACTTGGCTCTGCAGACTTAGCTCACCCTCCTCTCTCAGCCACTTCAGAGTTCTTTTCAAGGTCTTCCCAACCTTCTCTAGAGCTTTCTTGAGAACAAACAATGGTGAGAGCAGGCTGAGGGGCGCAGCTGCTGACTCACCTGTCCTCAGGGTCCTCAGCTAGCTGAGGGCTCCAAAATAAACAGAAAGCTGAGAAAATGAACGGAAAATGAGGAACCGAAAGGAAGTGTGATAGGCACTCTTAAGCAAGTGGCTGAGATTCAGAAATGTGAGACCAAGGAGGAGACAGTGAGGGTGGGCTGGGAAAGCTGAGCCCAGAACATTTGCATCTTCGAAGCAGTACCGTAGAAGGAGTTACAGCATACACGGCGCTTAACCTACGCCAGGCAACACCCCCAAAACCTAACCTGCACTTTACAAACACCCCCAAAACCTAACACTGCACTTTACAAATACAAACTTATTCAATCTTCACAGCTCTATGAGATAAGTAGAATTATGTCTAGATCTTACAGATGAAGAAACTGAGGTACAAAAGAGATGAAGGGATCTGCCCGTAATCACATAGTAAGTGGCAGAGCTGGGATTTAAATCCAGACAGCCTGTTCATAACTCAAGCTTTTTTTTTTTTTTAGTTCATAACTCAAACTTTGTCACGCTCAGTAGAGTGCTGTGGTATCACAGCTGACAGCAACCTCCAGCTCTCGGGCTTAGGCAATTCTCTTGCCTCAGCCTCCTGAGTAGCTGGGACTACAGGCTCCTGCCACAATGCCTGGCTATTTTCATGTTGCAGTTTGGCTGGGCTGGGTTTGAACCCACCATCCTCAGTATATGGGGTTGGCACGCTACTCACTGAGCCACAGGTGCCGTCCTCATAACTCAAGCTTTAATCCACCGCACTTAATTTAAACATTAATGACGAAGGGCAAAAGGGGGCAACCAGTAAAGGTTAACCAGACGCCAACGAGAATGCTCTAGTTCCTAAATCTGAGCACAGAGCTTCCCTGCTGATGTGCTCTGAATGAGCTATCGACCCCTCATTAGACCTCCCATCCCTGGGCTCACTGTTACTCAAGTGGGCAGAACTGTATCATTTCCAGTGTGTGCTACAATGGCAGAAGGCTGGACAGCACTGCTCTAAACTATGTAAATACAAAGGCATTATTACCACATTGTACATATTTTATTCATCTACAATCTAGTTTATCAGATAATTATTCTTGTTCTGAGATGGCTCTGTATTTTGTGTTTTATCATAATATGAAAGATGAGCTACAGGCTGGATGTGGTGATCCTAACACTTTAGGAGGCTGAGGCGGGCAGACTGCTTCAGCTCAAGTTTGAGACCAGCCTAAGCAAGAGCAAGACCCTGTTTCTACTAAAAATAGAAAAACTAGCCAGGTGTGTGGCAGGTGCCTGTAGTCCCAGCTACTTGGGAGACTGAGGCAAGAAGATCGCTCAAGCCCAAAAGTTTGAGGTGATTGTGGGCTATGACACCATAGCACCTTAACCCAGGGTTGACAGAGTGAGACTGTCTAAAAAAAAAAAATGAGCTAGAAACTAAAGTCCAGTCCATTATTTCATGGCAGGCCTGGTATCAGGAACAAGGCTACATTCTTCTGCCTGACCTACCGGTTGATTTGGTCTCCGATGGAGGGCCAAGGAAAGGCTACAAACAGCAGCCGGTCTCACTATGTGGCTGAGGCTAGAGTATGGTGGCTATTCACAGGCATCACCACAGCACACTGCAGCCTTGAGGAATCCTGCTTCAGCTTCCTGAGCAGCTGGGACTAGAGGCACATGCCACCATGCCTGGCATGAGTCAAATTTAATAGATGCTAGATGAAAGAAGCCACCTGTAAAATCAGTTCAGTCACAGAGCTGTCTGTCTGTGAGAAGCATATGGCTGACAGGGAGCAGCCTTTCCCAGTGAGGCTGGGCAATGTCCTGCAGATGGCTTGCTCAGGTGTGGTGAAACTAGCAGGTGAGGCCTGCGAGGTGCCAGCAGGAGATCCATAAAGGCCTTAAATGGGGCTGGGGAAGTGAGAGTCCCAGAGGCAAAAGGTCTCAATTCTGGCTCATCTTCCTCTGCTCAGATTCTAGGATTGAGAGCAGACTTTAGAGCTGCCCTTGCATCTCTTGGTAGAAGGATTAACAAGAGGAAGGATGTGGAAGGAAAAGGCAACGTGCTGAAGATACAGTGAGTAGGAGTGCAGGACTGGATCTGCGTGAGGAGTCAGGCTGTGGTCAGGTCCCCCAGCTTACTGACACAGTCTCAACACCAACGGTCAGTCATTCTTTCATGGATAAATGAAACTAGTGGCTGGTTCAGCTTACAATTCAACCAAACCCACAGGTGCTCCTCTTTGAGACAGCGCTGTACTGTGGCACGCAGCAGAAGTGCCTATAAGCACTTTCATTTTGTCATACAGAATATTAAAAAGACGTGTAATCAAGGGTTGAAAGGCAATAAAATTAATAATTTTTGCTGCTTCATCAAGAACAATCTGAAGTGAAAGTGGCATTTTAAAGACACCATGAGTGCCCAGCAGTGAAGAACACAATGGCTACCAGCACACTCAGGGCCGCTGCCTGGACCGAGGCACCAGCAGTGCTACCCACTGTTGCTTTGCAACAACAAATAACATCTTAATACTATTATAAAAATTGTGTTGACTGTGCAGATACTCTGGAAGAGTTTCAGGAAGCTTGAAGGTCTGTAGAGCACACTTGTGAACAACTGTTCTAGGTGATGAGGAGGAGGGCCTGGGTACAACCGGAGTTGTGCCTTGTGGCTACTGAACTGGCTGTGATATGCAGAACAAACTGGAGGCTGGGACAGCCTGGGGCAAGGCAAGGAGGACCTTCACATAAGGCAGGAACAGCAGAGATGGCAAGGAAAAGAAAGAGGTATGGTGTGTTACAGACTGGTCTTACTCCTGCCAGCTGACTGGAGAAGGTGGGGAAGCAAAGACCACTGCTCTCCTTAAAGGGAGGAGCATGTGTAACTTTTCTCTATCTCCACAGCCAGGCACAGAGGGGGCCTCAATATACACTCATCAATACACATTTATTAACTAAAGTGAGGTAGCTATAAGATCTGCAGTAGCACTGACGTAGTGTCATTTAGGAAGTGGAGCTGCTTGGAGAGCAGGGGAAGACAGCGGTGCGACGGGGGAACTTTAGATGCAGAAGGCCCAACAGCATGGAACTGTAAAAAAACACAGATCAGGCTAGAACCATTTTCACCCAGCCTTCATCTGATCCAAATCTACAAATGAGGTATTATTCATAATCTGCCAGACATGACAAAACCTCAGCTTAGAGTGTATCACAGAACACTTGAAAATGTCAATATCGTGTATGTCATATGTTAAGTTAAAACAAACAAACAAACAAACAAAAAAACAACTAGAAAAGATACATTCCGAATTATTAACATCGGTTACTTGGAGAGAATGAGGTTGGATAGATGCAAGAATTTCACTTTTTATACTTCCATTGTATTTGATTTTGTTATGTTTCCATTGTATGTTTATTTTGTTTCTGTATTTTATTTTATTATGATGTGGCTGTTTTGCTTTTGCAATTAAAAGTTATTAGATAAATAAGGCTGGGTGCAGTGGCTCATGCCTGTATCCTAGCACTCTGGGGGGCCAAGGAGGGTGAATTGCTTGAGCTCAGGAGTTCGAGACCAGCCTGAGCAAGTTTAGAGACCCTGTCTCTAAAAAAATAGCTGGGCATTGTGGTTGACACCTGTAGCCCCAGCTACTTGGGAGGCTGAGGCAAGAGGATTATTTGAGCCCAAGAGTTTGAGGTTGTTGTGAGCTATGATGCCACAGCACCCTACTCAGAGTGACAAAGTAAGACTCTGTCTCAAAAAGAAAAAAGTATGAGATAAATAAGTATGTTTTACTTATGGAATAGAAGAAGTTATTTACTTACTGGAAGAAATGTATTCTTCCTTACTAAGTAACAGTCTCAAGCATGCCAAACCTAGGTGCCCAACTGAATACTAAAAACCACAATCTGCTTAGATGACTTCTGACCCAGACCTTCCTCCAGACATATCAGATCATTTCAATTTGAAGTAATCTAAGGGGATAAGCAAAATGTACAGTCAGCCTTACCAGCTGGTAAGTGAGCCTCTGTAAACTTGGAATTCCAAATGAAATATTTCTCTTGTCAAGAGGTTGGTATCTTTTAGCTACAGCAAGTGTCTCAATGGCCTCTCTATGTAGCCAGTGTTCTTCAGTTCTCCATTGGCCTCTGGCATGAGAACCTTTAAAAAACAGAAATAGAAAGGATATCAAAATGCTGACTTTAATTTGGAGAGTCCCGGAAGATGGTGCACTCAGAGAGGTACAGAAGCTCCCTGCCCCTTCCCTTACACCTCACCCTGCACTCTGCATCTCTTCATCCTTTCCTTTGTAATATCCTTTATAATAAACCGGTAAGCACCACTGGCCAAAAGCATTTCATGCATGCCTCTTCCACTATGAATACTCTGAATGTATTATCTCAGAGGCAACATTAAAATTCAACAGAAAAGCAAAAGAAACACCAAAAACTAGGAAGGAGGAAGAAAACAGGCAGCCTGTTTGACTAGGACCAGCCAGGAACTGGGAGTAACTCCCCAGTAGGGGAGAGGGTGAGTCTTTCTGCAGTCCACGTTTCCACTGAGGAATCATTCAGTGTAGGTCATAGGAAAGCACCTTGATTCTCTTAAGGCCTGGATTTAACTTAGGGACTGGCCAGCAGACTACGAGAAGAAATTGCTCCAGGAAGGGTAAAACTTGCCCTGGGTACCATGCCCTTTCTGAAACCTACGTGGTTACAAGATGCCATTTACAATCCTAGCTTTTATTTTATTCTTTTAATTTTATCTTACTTTGTTATTCTTTCAGAGATAGGGTCTCATTATGTTGCCCAGGCTGGAGTACAGTGGTATAGTCACAGCTCACTGCAACCTTAAACTCCTTGTCTCAAGCAATCTTCCTGCCTCAGCATCCCAAGTAGCTGGGACAAGTGCACACCACAAGGCCCAGCTAATTTTTCTGTTTTCTGTAGTGCTCGGTCTTGCTA
Organism: Loris lydekkerianus; assembly: GCA_963574355.1. NCBI lineage: Eukaryota > Metazoa > Chordata > Mammalia > Primates > Lorisidae > Loris > Loris lydekkerianus. The sequence continues at coordinate 124,251 of CAUYPK010024102.1, forward strand.
TGTTGTCTGATCTGGCCTTGAAATCTTGGCTTCAAGCAATCCTCCTGCCTCAGCCTCCCAAGTGCTGGGATTATAGCCACCATGCCTAGCCATAATCCTAGCTTCCAACAGACCATGCACTGTCCTGGGACTCAGCTGTGCCAGCCCTAGGTGTTAGGGAAACTTGGTCTGTTGTTTGTAGAACTGGGGCATGAGTGAGGGTAGGCTCCGAAAGTCAGGACTGAGAAATGACAATGACATAGACCGTGGGTGCCAATAGTGGGAAGCAGGTGTTGGCACTGGGAATTAAGTGGGATGGGAGTTCCTCTGGAGGCTTAGTCTTTAGCAGGATAGGGGCTCCTATGGCCTGGTGCTGAGTTGTGGGCTTAATGGGTCAGCTGGGTTGGCTGTGACAGGCCCGGGAGAAAGCCCCCCTGAAATTGGGATTTGAGAAGGACACATGTCCTCCACCCGCTGACCAAAGCTGTGGTCAAAGAGGCTAGTCCTAGCCATGCAGGACCTACATGTGCTAGCTGCCACCCCTCACCTGACCATTCTGCCAAGGGCCTTCAGGTTGCACTGCCCCCACTGCACACTGGTGTGTGCATTCACCACCAGGCACCTAAGCATAAGCCCACCTGGTCTGGCTCTACCCAGCTTTACTCCCCCTAAGACAGTGTAATGTCCACAATCTTGGTGATTCTGAGACAAAATCCACCACCTGGGACAGCCAAGCACTCTTCCAGTGGGACTGAGGTTGGGCCTTTAACACCCTACTTCCCCCACCTCAGATGGCTCCTACCTACAAGTGCCACCTGCTGGCCTGAGGTTGGCCTGCACAGCCTAACACAACCATTGCCTTAGGGACCTAGTAAAGCTTCTCACAAGTGCATAGCTCTTGGGACCTAGTAAAGCTTCTCACCAGCGGTACCACCATCATCCATGCCACACCACTGGCCAGGGCTCAAGTACTCAGTCACCCACCCAGTCTACCAGTACCACATCTAGCATCCAAGAAAGCCACCCAGAGGCCCAAGAATCAGCCTGCCTAGAACCATGTGGAACCAGCTATCAGCATATGCCACTCTGGGTGATAGACATGCTTAGCCCATCACTGTTACTACTGAAGCTTGAAGATGGGCCTATCTGGCATTCCAGTACCCAGCACAACTTCACCACAGGCTCCACTAATAACTGCAACATAATACACCTGGAAAGCTACAGATATCACTAGTGTTGTTTATATCCAAAGACATCACACAGCAGGGACTTCACTACTGCTTGCATCCAAAAGCAAAGCCAAAGGGCCCTACCTAGTCAACATGATAGACATGTCTTAAGAAAAACTACCCCACAACAAAAGTAAATTAAAAAATATACCATTGCTCTTTAACATTGTAATGGAAGTTTTAGCCATTGCAATTAGGGAAGAAAAGGCGATCAAGAATATCCACATAGGGTCAGAAGAGATCAAACTTTCACTCTTCGCAGATGATATGATCATATATCTGGAAAACACTAGGGATTCTATTAATACTACAAAACTTTTAGAAGTGATCAAGGAATATAGCAATGTCTCAGGCTACAAAATCAACACCCATAAATCTGTAGCCTTTATATATACCAACAATAACCAAGCTGAACAAACAGTCAAGGACCCTATCCCTTTCACAGTAGTACCAAAGAAGATGAAATATTTGGGAGTATACCTAACAAAGGACGTGAAAGATCTCTACAAAGAGAACTATGAAACTCTAAGAAAAGAAATAGCCAAAGATGTTAACAGATGGAAAAATATACCATGCTCATGGCTGGGAAGAATCAACATTGTGAAAATGTCCTTACTACCCTCAGCAATATGTAATTTTAATGCAATACCTATTAAAGCTCCATTGTCCTACTTTAAAGATCTTGAAAAAATAATACTTCGTTTTATATGGAATCAGAAAAAACCTCGAATAGCCAAAACATTACTCAGCAATAAAAACAAAGCAGGAGGAATCATGCTACCAGACCTGAGACTGTACTATAAATCAATAGT